>JXSR01S027363.1:34998-58156 GCA_000969725.1 Ophiothrix spiculata | reverse complement strand
ATTCATAAATAATTTCATGATATTTTAAATAGATTAAAATATTGTTTATATTCCAGAGTAAGCATAAACAGTTGCACCAAAGACTCGATATCTTTGGTGGAAACGGGAAAGTAAAGAGTTTATTGCAATAATCTTTTTGCAGTTTTTATACACAGTTTCGTATTCAAAAGAAAATATGGAAATTAAAATTAACTTACTAGCTCAATTGATAAAACTTGATTTTAAAGAAGTTAAGTTCAGAAAATAATAGTGTTTTCTTTGACCTGTATTTAAAACTGGGTAGTCTTAAATGTGCTTGTGTGATGATTCTGCCATTTAGATGATATGTTGTCTCACCAACTAGGATATCTCTTAAAAATTGTGTTGGTGCCCCTTCCAACATTAAGAATACAACAATCTACGGACAAGGTCATCATTAAGAGCTCCTATATTGCCTTTGTTAGATGGAACACTAAAATCAGCCTCGTAATCTTGTTGAACATCGTATGGCTGATTTGGGGCATTATGTTCTATGAATCTGATGGCCTGGCCCAGGTGGTTTGAAGGTAGGGTCAGTATAATTGCCATAACTCTGCTTGTAGGCCATCAATTTGGATGAAACAAAATGCATTTTGTAGCTAAAGAAATTGGCTTTCGATATATATAAATGACAATGTGATACAAAGTGTAACTTTATTCGTTCAGCGTATATAACAATGTATAATTTTTTATGTTACAACCTGTAGATTTCGGATGGTTGGAAGTTTATCTTTGTTTGATGTAATTCATATAATAAAGGCATATATTTTTTTTTTAGCTATATCTGGATTTTTGGCCTCACAGAATATAGAAAAACGAAACTGAGTTTTAATGTTTTTAAAAATGAATCTAAAATTGATCGCATCTTTAGCTGTTATAATTATCACAATCCTGCTAATTCAAAGCCAATTTCTGCTAATGTTTTTTTTTCTTTAAAACTGTCTTATGTTTATCGCCCAATGGAAAGTGAAGTTCGTTGTAAAAAAGTATGATGTATAACATATCATTTGAAAGGTGTTAAAAGTATGTAATTCAAATTCATATTTGAAATATTTGTAGATTAAGCTTTCAAGTTTTGAATTGAAATTCAACATTTTCTGGGACTCATCTTGAAAAATGTTGAAAGTTGTCGAATAATGCTGATAGTTTGGTAAATGTCTGACACCCCACAATAGCAAGATACTAAAAGAACCAAGCAAACCTTATTGATGACCTTTCAAGGACAACAGCAATATTGCATATATATTTTCACATACAAGGATAAATATTTTCCCACACATACGTTTTTCAGTGTTCATATTTTCCAGTATTATACTTTTTCTTTTCTTCTAGCATGTAATCAATCGGTATTGTAAATGGGGAAAGACAACACAGATCAAGCTCCTTCTAAATTCCGTAACGGGAAGAACATCCCCCAACGATCAATGTAGTTGTAATATGTGATGACTCACACCGAAAAGGGGGACTTTGCGACAGAAAACTTTTCAAGATACAGGTAAAAATAGACAGCAAAAAATAAAGACAATAATAGGAATTTTCAGCAGATTTTCTGTTGTAAAATGTGATTGTTTTGATCAATTTCAACAAGCAAGGTGTCATTTTAAAGCTTAAAGAATGCTGCAATAGATGAAATGAAAAAATCAAATTTGATATCATCTGCGAAGTCCGCCCTTTCGGTATGAGCCATCACATATATATATAAACAGTGTTAAACAGGTTTTTGTTATATTCACACTAAACTTATTTATTGATTGGGTGTCATGGTACATATCACTTTAAAAGTGCAGCCTATTCAAATGTAAACGATTCATATTGTTTTAAATTGTGTCATTCCTATACTAGTATATATAAATCATGCAATGACATGGAACGAATCTTTTTGTCATTTTATTGCCCTGCAACGATTTATTTATATTATGTCATGGTGTTTGGGAATTGAAAATGAAAAACAATTGACTTAATCAGGTACTTGTGTGCTACTATATTTTCATACGTCCACCATTTTAATAAGTCAATAATGGCAAACATTCCCCGCGGATTTACAGAAAAGCAACGGTTTTTAGACTCTTAAGTAGTCTTTGTATTATAGTGTTTTCAAGAATGTTACTACCATTGGCGCCTTTGATCCCCGAATGGAAATGGGCATATAAGTTATCTGAGAGTAGCAATATGACCGTTCCAAGCGTTAATACCACTCACGAATTAGATAATTCATCAGGCATAATTGATATACCGGAATTGTCTTTAGAATTAAACCTGATTCTTCTAGCTTATCCTCTCAGTGAATTTGTAACAACACCTTTTGCTGGACACATTGGGGATGACTTTGGATACGACGCAGCCATTGTGTTAGGACTGCTCTTAGCATTAGGAATGAACATCCTTCTCTCTGTAAGTCAGCACACATTCTGGGCAGTGCTTGCCGCAAACATTATGCAAGGAACTGCACTTGCATTTCTGCTTCCCGTTGGATCATCAAGGATCATGCAGGCATACCCAACAGACCACAAATTAGCTATGGCATTCGCAACGGGAACAATAGTACTCTCAATATTGCAAAGTATTTTTGTTGGATTTGTAATTCAGTACTACGGAGTTCATGCTTGGTTTATTGGAATGGCTGCAATTAACGTATTACTTATCATTACAGTAATTCCTCAGTGGTATTGTTTGACTAAACTCAAGAAGAAATCTGAGAGTGATAAAAACTATGAAAACAATCCACATTCCGAAGAAGACAAACAGGAACATAAATCCCAATCCGGTGAAGATTTGGTATCACTTCGTAAAATACTGACCGATTACCATCTCATTATTACTACTGGAGGCCTCACTTTAGCCTATTTCGCGCGAGTAACACTAGAACCAGCCATTGGATTATGGATCCAAACAGAGTTCAACGGTGGTCCAAAGATTACGGGACTCATTTGTGGTGTTGGTGGTGTCATCATCATTCCTGTTTTTTTCATTTCATGGTGTTTTGCGCAAAGAAAGTCAATGCGAGCGTGGGTTTGGCTTTATGCCTTATTGCATTTGATGCTTTGTGTTATTCCAATCTCGTGTTTACCCCTGGCTCCATCGCCTTTAATAACAGCTATTTCAGTGACAGTGTATCTCTACTGCTCATCTTGTGCTAGATATGCTATAACATTATTTATACCGGTGATTGCAGAAAAAAGACACAGTAATGCATATGGTCGTGCAATGTCCATAGCTCATTTTGGCACAACTTTACCTTACATCATGGGACCAATATGCATTATTTCACTAATTAATCTGATTGGCTTTCGATTCACGTGTTTTTGTGTTGGAGCATGTTATGTTCTCTATCCCGGATTCTTGTTTCTCCTTAGAAATATTGAATTGTAGCTTCAAAAGAAATCAACATAATAGAGCTAAAATGCAATCTTAGGATATTTTGAATGGTCGAAGATTAATTACTTGTAATAGATTGAAATTGGTCTACTAAAAAAATAAATGCTACAAAATGTAGCATTTGCTTTACAGTAAAAGTTACTGCTTGTGCATATCAAATCGAATAAATGCTATTACTTTTATTTGGCTAGTAAATGCACTTACGTTTCACTTGATTTTTTTTCACACGGTCCATTGCTGTGTTTTGCTTTAAAATATAGTGTTTACCATAGAACCAGCAGATCTGTTAGTATCAGATCTGCTCGTATTCCTGACCATTCGAAATAGTAAATTTGGGAGGATCAATTTTTTGAACAACCATGTCATGTAAATTGTATTTTAATATTTAATACACTGCAAAATGTGTCAAACACGAGATGCTAGTGTTCTGCCAGGTTTAGGGATGCGTTGCCATGATAACACTAAGGCAAATACATATGTTTACCCCGACAAGTCCACCATGGGAATTTCCTTAAGCAAAGCCGGGCGAAATCAGAGGCAAAACTTACATTTTTATACACTATGCACGTTGATATTAATATCATCAAAGATAGTATAAGAATACGTTTTTTGTTTGCACCACTGTTGTGAATACAATGTGTTTTGTTCAACAAAGTTTTGCATGTCATTTTTATTGAAAAAACGTATTTAAAATTGAATACGCCAGAATAAGAATATCCCAACTCCAATAACCCTTCTGTTAAGTTATGTAAAATATAAATGCAAATAAATCTCTGAAAATGCTTTCAAATCAATAGAAAGCATTTCCAATCTTTATCCCTAGCATATAGTTATAGAGGGGAGCTCATGGAGTTGGGATGTTCTTGTAATGGCTGTTTAAATATAGCAACTATGTACTATAACAATTATCTAACAATGTCTAAACAAGTCAACTACAAGGTCAAATGTGACAGTATGATTAGGATAATGACATGGAAATGCTATTTTAGTGATGTGAAAGCATTTTCAGAAATTTGTATGCATTTATATTTTATTAGTATAATTAACAGAAGGGAGCTATTGGAGTTGGGATGTTCTTATTCTGGCGTATTCAATTGTCCAAAACCTGCTTTACACATACATTATATAATTTTAGAAGATGTAAGTCCTATATTTTTATAAAGCGATTTTGTCTTCGGTTCTAGTACTTGACAGATATTATAGCAAGGTATTCATAAGTGATCTCTTAGGCTATGGAAATGTAATATTGCTGAGTTTGATGTAAGTGGCAAAAATAGCATACCTGTTTCATAGTAGGATTCATAATATATTTCTGTTTTGTTTTTCATAAAAGTTTCTCTTCATTTGCTGTTATATAGTTGCGTTGTAATAACTGGGTCAACTATTCTTATAGAGAGTGGATATTTGTATAAATAATGAAACCGAATTTATTACCTGCGTTTGTGCATTAATTGTAGTGTTAACTTCAATGCGTGACAACTTTCCATTAGGAAGAACAAAGTACAAGGCGTTGCAAGACAAAATATGTTAGAAAGAAACGATAATTCGAAATTGACAATGATGCACAGTTGCAGAATTTTAGTGATTATAACAACAAAAGATGCAATCAATTAACCATAAAAAACACGATTTCTGATAGTTGCTTAAACTTTATATGTACCGTGGGTAATTAATAAGGATGTGAATTACATTCAAAGGCCTCGCAGTGATCTCGCTGTCTAATTAACAGTGCATATGTTTATGCGATTTTTCGTTCATTCCGTGAGAGCAGGTCATAGTATCACACATATATTTCGCGTTCTCCTTCCATGTCAAGCCCAGATAACGAGAAACCATTACTCTAATTGTTGCATGGTTGTTTAAAGCGTTCCAATTTCAAAGGATTTATGAGGGAAGCAATATTTGATATGAAATTTGATGCGAACACCAATATCCCCGCTTGTCAAATAATAATATATTCCATTGCATATCATTTCTACGACACTTATGAATATTTGAATGGGAGTGTTGTGTTACAAGAAAACGAGAATTATCAAAAATTCCTTAACATCATTTCCAGATTTGTGTTCAAATTCCATGAAATCACCTGGGTATCCTCGCATTTGAATATTATTTTTTCACAATTACCTTGCTGTACGATGCTTCATCGAAGAGTGTATGGGATATAAGAATTGATATAAAAGTCGAAATTTATGAATAACGCACCTTCCTGAAATGCTCAATTTTATGTCACCATTTTTTAAGTTCAAATGGGAGGATTTCAAAGCGGACATGAATCGGTGTCATGAAATGTTTCGTATGAATAAAACGATGCCCACACTCATACATTTACTCATTCATATTTTGCAGTTACCTACTTGTACAAATGAATTTAGGGTCATTATTTACTACATTAAATGAGTATATTGTAGATCCAAACTGATTGACCACAAATTTCATCAAGAAGATGACATAGGTCCTAGCTAGTAACGGTCTGGTGTAGTTTTAAGATTTCAAAAATAGTGATAAGACGGAGGGTCCCCTAAAATCACTGTTTGCTGCGCGATGCTGGTGGCCAATTTAAATCTTGTAATCGTTTATAAATGGTTGTACAACCCGTATGAGCCGTGAATGCAAAACACTGCATTTTGCGCTACAGGTGAAAATATCATTTATTTCATGTTTCACAAAATACAGTTTGGTCATTCATCTGTATTACAATGGTATATGAATTACCTTGATTAATCACTATTTTACATAGGGTTAAATGCTTGGAGGTAATTTTTCACATTGAAAATCATCAAAATACTGTGGGTAAATTTACATGTATATACCGCTGATATAATGATATACCTTGAGGTATATACATGTTAACATGTTATTTGTAATATGTGCGTTTTCAAGTTTCACATAATTTATGGTAGTAAAATCTAAAATGACTTGTTGCAACCGTATCATAAAGTCACGTAAATATAGAAAGTAGCAAGGTATTAACGATAGTCACGCTCGAAATAAGTACCCCAAGGCATGACTTTATAAATGTGAATGACATTAAAAGTAACATTTATTAAAAAGCAATGAACAGCCTGAAATAAAGTCTAATCTAAGAGAAAGTCATGGATTGGCATGTTGTGATTTGTCGGATTATTATTCGTGTGAATATGCAATCTGGTATTGTGAGAAATAAGCCGTCTCTACACATTTGCTTTAGATAATAAAGACTCAACCAATCTGTGATGAAAACATGATATTTGAGTAAATATCTTGAATGCCTACCTGGAGCTACTCAACTTGATAGCAGAGATATTATAGCATGCTTTTTCAAGTAATCTCTGAGGCTATACACTGAGAAGTGTAATATTGCTCAGAGTTTGAGAAGAATCAAATAAAAAACATGTGCCTGTTTTACGGTATTTACTGAGGCTTATTATTTAAGATTTCTGTTTGCTTTCTTTGTAAAGCTCTCTTGCCTGTCAATCGCGGTTTATTGCTTGTAAGATTGGGGAAATACAATCTAATATAGTCTATATTTAATCACGTGTGTTTAGTTTACTCAATAAATGAATGCTGTATTGTTTTCTTTTCCAATTTGTAATCGTTCATTACTATACAGCCGTTAACGCAGCAATTTTCATTTTGCACAGACCAAAACCCAAGTGTATGGTATTCAGCCATGCTTGTAACGTGATACTAAAAACACAGCTAGAAATTATAGTGGTTGACTTTAAATACCTTGGATCGTGGTTCAAAAGCAGTGTCAGAGTCAGGAAAGCTATGGCGCGGAAGGCATGCAACAAGCTGAACAAGATACGGCATTCTCAACTATCGAGAAACATCAAAATCAAACTTTATAATCGAGAATGTGTTACTCTACGGAGCAGAAACTTGGACTATTACTTCAAAATTAAGGAAAGCTGTAGATGGATGTTACACAGGGCTTCTGAGAGCACGTTATATCAGCTGGGATATCCACACAATTAATGCAGAACTATATGGACAACTATCTAAAGTATCAACAATAATTAAAAAGAGAAGTCTTCATTTCGCTGGCCATTGCAAACGAGCTATCTCCCAACTAGTTGCAGATCTGATCCTGTGGCAACCCACCAAGGGAAAGATGAAGGGTGGAAGACCGATGTCCATCTATGTAGATATTCTGAACCAAGACACTCAGCTACAACCAGTCGAAATACACGGCTGCATGGGAGACAGGCAACAGAGGAAGACCATCACTGAATGTCGATGGCAGTCGAAGGAGAAAAAGGTGTAAATACATGCCAATGTCATTATTTGTCGAAATCGTTTTTCGGGCAGATTCGCAATTCATATGCTTACTTCAAAAAACCTGCAAAGTTTCAGTTTAAGATAATTAATCAGAAATATTAAATATATCTGTATGTTCTGAGGACAATCAACAAAAAATATATGACTTATTGATCTTTAAACGCGTTTATCTTGGTTTCCTCGAGTGAAGTTCAATGAGGTAACATTATAATTCTTATTAAATGGTCTTTGCAAATATTAAAAAAGAAAAAGGAAAAATTACAAGATACTACATTAACAGCTGGTTTGGGATGAACTGATTCTTTAATCTACACAATCAGTTTTCTTCGTTTTTCTTAAAAACTACTCCAATGGTCACGTGGCACGTGTTACAAAAGTGTAACATTTTAACACATTTTACGTGTTCTGTTAAATTTGTGGTATGAGTACGTACACACTTGTAATGGTATAAATCATCGTTGAACTGATGTGTCGCAGTGGTAGTTCCACTTGTTTAAATGTTAGACAGACACGTTATCATGTTAGTTTAATTTAGACCGAATTTTCAAAATATGACAATTGTCAATAAAAACAATGGATGTGAAACACCATTTACCGGTGCATATCGCTTCAGAATTCTATTTGCTTTTCATAAATCCATATTGTCAATGGTAGTTTTATATAGGACGTGCTTGTAGGTTTAGGTCAATATTTCTTCCAGATGATTTGCTTTTAGTATTGCACACGGTTGGTCTTATCTTGATATTCAATAAGAAAACAGAACTTCAATTACTCTGTTCTTATTATAGTTTTCACATTACCGCTAGGATGTAACGCGTCTTTATTCACTGTGGTTGAAAAATAAGAATGACTACATTTTATACTATGCGAAGTCTTTTTCACTTGACATAATCCTTTGGGAAAAAAATTATCAAATCATATCTCTTGCAGGGGTTTTGTACATAATGAATTGCAACATGGTAGAGGCAAATGATGTATTTCTGTCGAGTACGGTTTAAGAGTATACAGGCTTTATTTTAGTTTTATTTAAATTCAAGACGATGATAAGGATGGAAATGCAATTAATTTAGGATGTTTCTGGTTTGAATACGTACTTTTGTAGATATGTCTGTCCATACTGTGTGACAGCCATGTTTGGCATTGCATTCATAAACTGGAATGCAGATTTGATGGTAAATAGGAACCTTATACTTCTATCATTCTTTTGCAATATTTAAAATGTCACCCATTCCATTCATTACCAAAATGCTTATACTAGGTTAGTTCAAATGTGTTGTAAATGCATAAGTGCATTTCTCTTGTAAAATATTTTGTTGACCCATTACTTGCTCTATTCACTGGAATCAATAAGTATAGATAATCCCCATTTGAGAACTTGCAACCCGTAACAATCCTTTTGTGATAACGCGGGAGAAAGCAAAAGCAAAAGACTGTTTGCTTTTCTTGAAGACAATAGTCTATCCCATACTTTGATTGACATGTCTCTTTTGTGCGGTAAGATTAATTCGATAGTTCTTTTGTCAATTTGTAACTATTTGTTCACTAAAGCCAGTGTCTGTTAATGAGATAACAGACGAACTGTTAGAAATAATCACATTTTTGTTACTGCAGTCCCAGCTGCCAGTATTATACCGTTAAAATACGGTTGAATTCCGGCAAAACCCGTTTAAAACTGACTTTTTGTTAAATCAGGACAAACTTCCGGATTCAAACAGTATAATACCATACAAAATTAGTAAAATCCCAGTTTCTGAATATAATGCCAGAAATTCAACTGTATTTTAACGGTAAATAACGGTAATACTGTCATTCCTGTAAAATTTACACGATTTATAAAATTACGGTAATTTTTAACAGTGTATTTCCACCTCGTATTATAATTATAATAAGACATAACACATAACATTAAATAGATATAAAAGTAAAGAAAGAATAAAATGCACTACACTACAAATGCCAGATTACACGTAGCACGTGTTCTTCAAAACTGTTACACTTTTTAACACCAGACACGTGCTCAACTTGTCAATAAAGAATACTGAACATTTGTAAACACTAATTTCAAAAAAACACATGTGTTCTTTTGAAATTAGTTGAACATACGTGCTAAAAACTGAACGCATAAAAAAGATGCCTGGTGTTCAGGCATCAAAGGTGTTCAATAGTTGATATTTCAATGCATACGTTCAAAATTGAACACTGCCTCTGGCGTCTGATGTGTTCAAATTCAAATGTTTGAAAACGTGTCAGGTGTTAAAAAAGTGTAGCAAATGTCAAACATTTGTCATACTACAAATCTCTAGGAAACATATAAGCAATGTTGAATTTTTTGAAGTAGTAGCTTTCTTATATTATAAACAGCATGCAGTGAGAATGAATCATGAGTGTATGCCATTGAAACCTGACAGAACACTAGCGTCTGGTGTTCGGCAATTTTTGCAGTGTAAAAAGCTGTTCTTTAATTGTAATAATAGATTGGAAATATTTGTTTTTCAAACTTGTTGAAACAAAGCATAAGAACGTATAACTAATAACTTGCATATACTAAAGTATGATTTCATCCCAAAATTCAACCACAGAGATGTCAATTTTTCAGCACGAGTGCTAGTGACATTGATTTCCTCGTGTTTGTTCTCACAAAGGTCCCATGGGTGACCAGTCTGGCCAAACGTCTGCATTTGCTTTATTTTTACCATGGAAACGCATCCTTTGGTTTTACATTATATATTTATTTCCTAAAGAACTCTCATTCAATGTATTTGACACCAGGGCAGGATACTATTACAAGGATATTTGAAGTGGTTGCGAACTGCGTATGTTCAACATTTATGTGAGGTACAAAAGTGCAAGAAATGGTCGCATTTCATTTTGTCTTTCATTAAATAGATCAATTCTTGAGAGCTCATTTGACGATACTTAAGCACTTGGAGATCTTTGATCTATCTGTTTTAAGCAGATTTTGGATTTTATGTAAGACATCGATTACAACACAAGCAGCATAAAGCCAAAAAAAATTAATTTATACATATACTGTAACACCTATTGCATTGTTTAAATTTTGATACGATTCACATAATGCCTACAACACACCAGTTACTATTATCATTTTTCTAATTTCTTGCCAATCGTAGAAAATTGATTACACCTTTACTTTATATTGAGGTGTCAAGTTATTCAACAAAAATCTTTTTGGATATATTTCAATTCTGCGTTACATGCGACGAATCCAACACGCGTATATCTGGCTTAGTTAACCCTGACTGTTATGAAGCCAGTCCTGCTTCGAATTGAAGTTACAATATTATCATTATTATTAAAATACACAAAAAAATGACATTGACAAAAATATAGCAAAATTATATTTTAGGTATTGCTAAGATGGCATGAACGGATTTTCCAAAAATGGCACGACAGGCCTGCTATTATGTCAAAGAAAAACAATCATCGAGCTATGTATTATAGCTCTATTCTGTAGTGGAGACTTAAAATCATACTTGACGTATGATTTCCTAAAGCATCTTATCGTAACAAGTGCATTACAGAGTTACTTCAAACTCAATCGACAAGCCACTATCAAATATTAATCTTGACGTTTTCTTCATATTTTAACCAGATTTTCCAAAGTGTCTACATACCTACATACTTGTTAAATGAAAGTGCTTGTTACTACACCGCATTCCTTTACTTAGATCATCGATGTTATTCGTAAGGTGTATTTCAGCTCAATGCACTTCCGACAATCCAACTGGTTCACGTCACTTTCAATATCCTATCTCCGTGTTAAGTGTAACTGATCCCAACAAAGTTCTAAAAATGCTTCTATTTTTTCAAGGAGGCGATGGCATTTGACATATGCAACACAAACGTGTTGTAAGACAATTTGATCAGTGGTACATATAAAGTCCGTTTCATGTATTAACCATGAGCTCTGGCGACAACACTTCCGTGGCTTTGGCTTAACTATTGATTGCAAAGTACGCTTCTGTGACCTGATTTTATACACTTAAGATTTAGATGTCTGTTCAAAGCTTACTACCATAAAATACTTTAGTACGTTTTAATATTACGACAACATTGTAGAATCTAGTGGATTGCCCAAGACATTCTCGCTCTCTCTATCTCTCTCGATTTCAACTTATAGAGTTGTACAAGTATATCTTACTTTTCTAATTAACACATTTTGATAGAAGAAATAATATTGCTTACTTTCAAAGTCCTAAAAATAGATTGAACATATGAGTTAATATCATTTATCACACGTGTTCTTTGTTCTCTGTTTATTTTTTATGACAATGATTTTTTCGTTATATTATTTGTAAGGAATCGAGAAAGCGTCTTCAAAGTTAAAGGAGAACATTGACCTGATTATCAAGAACAAAATCAGAGAACATGTCTCATTATCGGTACACTCTAAAAATTATTTTACTCTTTGTTGAGTAAAAAGGTCACAGCTCATTGTTGAGTAAAATCTTACTCAACATTGAGTAAAATCTTACTCGGTTAAGTCAATATTACTCAATATTGAGCACATCTTACTCAACGTTGAGCAAAGTTTACCCAACGTTGAGTAAATTTTATCCAACGTTGAGTAAGATTTTACTCAACAAAATGAGCTGTGACCGTTGAGTAAGTTTTTACTCAACAAGAGTAAGATAATTTTAAGATTGTAGGAACAAAAAAAAACCCACTAGCTCTTAAACATTATCAATGGTATCAACATCAACCCGTATGTATTATGTATAAAAATAATGTAAGTTTTGCCACTGATTTCGTCTGGTTTTGCATGACCTAACCTGATGAACTTGTCGGAGTAAACGTATGTATTTGCCTTAGTGTTCCCATGGTTACACATCCCTTAGTTTTTGCACAGAGTATATATTGCTCTTTGTAAACTCTCATTCAATGCTTTTTACCACCATAAAGTGAAGTGAAAGCACGAAATCCGGTCGAGTTTGTATGTATAGATTGTTTTGGATGTGTTTGTTGTCTCTTATATTAAGACACAATTTACAGATAGTAGCCATAGATTGCATATTTATTCAATAAACAGAACCGTATTTCGTTATGAGACACACATTAGAATTATGTGCTAACTATTGCAGTATATTTAAATTCAAACTTTACTTTTATATCAACATAACATTGTATCTAATATAGGTAATTAAATGGCACTGAGAAACAGATTTAGGAAAGACACATTTACCAGCCGTCTTCTTTACCGTTGTAAACTAAAATATATATTCAAGTATCGTAGTGACAGGAGTATCAATAGCCATACAAAATTTATATGATATGACTGTTACAAAATATTGATCCAAAATTTGCCGATTTTCCGAATCTTAAAGGTTCGGAATACTTGTTGAAATAAGTTGACTTTAATTATTATTACATTACATTCTTTGCCTTGATCTAATTTGTTGTTTTGTCATTCGATAATTTGTAATTTCAACTCAGTACATTCCCCACTCGCCAAAAGGTTCGCGTCACTCTCAATATGCTCTCTCCGTGTTATGTGTAGGTGACTCTTGATCAGATGTTCTAAAAAGCGTCCATTTCTCAAGGTAGCAACAGCAAATGGTATTTGACATATCAACTGCAACGGTAGTTGGCGTATGCAATATAAACACGACGACGACAATTTGATTTGATTGCTACCACTTAATAAGGTCCACTTGATGTATTGATAATGAGCTCTGGCGACTACACTTTCGTGTGCTTCGGTTTACATATCGATTTCAAAAGTACGCGCCTGTGACCTGGTTTCAAACCATTAAAGAATAAAAGTACTACTTTCATTATCACTTTCTTATTTGGCATAATATTTGCTTCCGTCATTACACTACAAGGTTGATATATATTTTCGAACGTAAAATGGCGAGGATTGCATTACAAAGTTTGGTTTTGAAAAGGTTTGTCAATATACCGTATTCGAAATACAAACGTTATTCCTTTACGGGCAAATCACTTTTTCTTGAGTAAGTCGAGAATATTGGTTAAATTTTCATAATTTTATTCATAATTTTTGATCAGATTTTAAAAATATGTTTACATTACTGCATCGATTTTGGCAGCTGCACTTGACCTCGTAGGACCTTTATGTTTCTACTTGATTATTATTCGTTGTTTAGGGGCGCACCATTTGATTCTCAGGGGGGGGCACGGAAGTTTTTTTGAAAAAAAAAAACTTTGCCGTCGTAGGCGGCGAAAAAAAAAAACTTGACCCAAAGATGAGTAAGAAAAAAAAAACTTTACCCAACTACTTAAAGGTAAAGAAAAACATAAAAAATGAAATAAAAAAAACTTTGCCGCCGTAGGCGGCGAAAAAAAAAAGTCGCCGCCTTCGCCGGCTAAAAAAACCCACTTGACTCGACCCCAACTTCCATGCCCCCCCTAAAAATCAAATGGTGCGCCCCTTACTAATCATTCCTTTAACGAATTTACATCTACCACTAATATTGCCTGTAACGGGAAAAAACAATTGCATACCATTACATTTTTCATCTACACTCTTAAAAATGCCTATTCAAATTTGACTAGATGCCGGGTGCAATAAGAGCTCACTAGATTCTAGTCATTTTTGACTAGATTATCTAGTCAACTTGACCAGATATCTAGTCATTATGACTAGATAATCAAGTCAAACATGACTAGATATCTGGTGAGCTCTTATTGCACCCGGCATCTAGTAAAATTTGAATAGGCATTTTTTAGAGTGTAGATGAATCCACTATCACGTTGAAAGATTTATATATTATTTGGACATAGAATGCTTATAATTGCCATTTACAGTCATCATTGTGTAAGTAGCGCCTGCTAGGACAAAATTCCAAGCAATTTGTTTCAAATATACGAAACCTAGTGTTGTCTGGAAAGTCCTGATCCCTCTGTCTCTAGTACTAGTACTTGAAGGTAGGCTGATATTGGAGAATCGTATTTATTGCAAAATTGTCAAAAGGTGTTCTCGTTGCATGAAAAAAAATTGGTCGTACTGTAAGACGGTTTGACAATGTATATTACCTCTATTTTAACAAAATGCTATACCTTGAAGTACAAATCAAAATCACATACTCTCGAGTAAGTCGAGAGTATAGTCAAATTTATAATGACTTTAATTCAAAATTTTAAATTCGACATTTCAAAATAGATCAAAATATTTAGACTCAAATATCCCCAGCAATTGACTTCAATAGGTTAAGTGATATTTATCAATTATTCCTTTTAATACAACAGAATCAAATTACTCTGGTGCCAAGCATTTTATCGTGGGATTCAAATATTGTGCTAAATCTTTTATTCGTAATCGAAGCACTGTTACTTTACACCATTCTATGATATTGAGGGATGAATATTCGAGAAATACTCAAAATTTTACATACATGTCTGGTATTCTTATCTTACAGTATCACCCATTTTTTCACACATGTATCCGAAATATAATTGCACGTCATAGTTTTCAATAACAGATATTGTATATTTCATTAAAATGGGTTAGCATAAAGTCAATCAAATTCTAACATGAATGTTTTTACAATTACAAATAATGTCAGTGTTAATTAATCGAAGACAATAGTTCAGTAACACCGCGTGTCTCGTTTATACATATATTGAAAATGTTTTTGTGATTAAATTGATTTAAACAAAGATACGTGTAACATCATTTTAGAAGATGTAGGTCCGACATTTTTACATGAAGTGGTTTCTATTCAATTCAAAAGCAGTTCTATTTACGCATATTATCCTTGCCCATTCTGTTCTTTTAGCTGTGAACAGTTATGAAAGTCTCAAAGGTTTGAAACCAGGTCACAGGCGTGTACTTTGTTATCGATATGTAAACCGATGCACACGGAAGTGTTGTCGCCAGAGCTCATTGTCAATACTTCAACTGAACCTTGTATGTGGCAGCGATCAAATCAAATTGTCGTTTTATATGTTTGTGCTGCATACATAAATACCATTGCAGTTGATATGTCAAATACCATTTGCTGTAGCTTCCTTGAGAAATGGACGCCCTTTTAGAACATCTGATCAAGAGTCATTTACACGTAACACCGAGAGAGGATATTGAGAGTGACGGGAACCATTTGGAGAGTGGGAAAAGTTCCGAGTTGAAAAAACAACAAACAAGAACAAAATAACAAATTTGATTTAAGCAAGACACGAAGGAATGTAATGTAAATCTTCAAGTACATTTAAACAATTCAAACAAGTATATACATTCAAGAACCATATTGGAAACTTTAGAATCAATATTTGAAAGAGTCGTCTTATATAAATATAACATAACTATTGATACAATGATGCTTGAGAAGATATTTTGGTTTCTGTCGGTATAGAAGACAGTTGGCAGATTATATTTTCTTCTAAACTTGTTTCACTGTGCCATTGTATTACAAAGACAATGGTCAATTATGGTAGCCTTTTGGGGCCAGCATACATCATTGTCATAAACCATTTTTTTTTTCATTTTCTGTAGTAGTAGCCTACCACATACGCTTACGAGTACTCCTCAGATCAAATGCAATGCATGCAGGGATAGTGCTTAATGCTCAGAGAATTCTTTTCCCAAAAAGTTATTCTTCCTCTCCCATTATGCAAGGAGTGTCATGGTATTAAAGATCGACTATAGTCACAATGGTCCGTATTCACAAAAGTTATTCAGGAATAACTTTATTCCTGGATTTCGCATTCTTGGATTAGAGATAGCCCACAGTCCTGAACTAAGTGAATTTTACAAAGCTTGGAATAACTAATTCGTTGAATCAATTTGTTCTTCGTTCATACCAAATGACTGCGTCAATGGAATGAAAATAAAGTTATTCCTGGATTAAAGTAATCCCCCTTAAAAAATACGGACAAAAGTTAAAACAATAACAAAGATTCAATGTTGAATAATCAATGTATATAAATATCTGATTTCTGTCACACATATTTTTCTACATTTTTCAATGGGAGTCTTTAACCTACTCTTTTGATAACCACGCTTGATTTTGAGCATCTGACACAAAGATTCACTCCTTATTCTCGTAAAAAGCGTGAAGATTCATATTGAACAAATAAAATATCCAGATAGCAAACATGCAAAGTTAGCTGGCACAACGTTGGGCCATCGTTGGGTCAACTAACTTTGCTATCTGGGTAGAGGAGGGTAAGAATATGACTCCCTTAATTGGGAAACAGGAAGTTTGGAAACAGGCAGTAGCCTAGGACAAGAGATTCTCACCCGGAAGGGTGGGTCTCGAACAAACCGGGGGTACTCACAGCTGAAAACATAAAAGCACACACACTCACAAACACAAACAACAGGGAAAAGGCACATCCAAGATGCTTGTATATTCCACTAAAGCTCGTACATTTGGTGGTAAAATGCATCGGATGAGAGTACGCAAAATGAAATTGATACCCGGTGCAAAAACTAAGGGATGCGTTACTATGGGAACACTAAGGCGAAAAAATACGTTTTCTCAGACTTGTCCACCATGGGAATCTACTTGAGCAAATGTGATGTTGATAGCATCAGATGAAGTGTATATAAGTTATTTGTTTGCAGCACTGTTAAATAATGGAAAAATCTTTTCTCAACTCGTAATGTGTGCGTATTTTCCCTGATTTTGTTCGTGATTACAATACAAATATTCCCTCTTAACACTGACGAAGAGAAAGCATCGCTGATGAATTATTCATGTTATGTAATGTAACATTCATTTCATACCACTGTAAATTTAAAATGATCTGCACCCTTCGGCAGACGTTGCACTTGACCTCCAGGAATTATTCGTACTTGACTATTTTTCAACCTCGTAAAATTCTTGTATTCTTGTTTGAATGTTTTATTATGAACTACGTGATATGAAATTATCGGCTACTTTTTTTACCTTGAAAGAGGAAAAGTACAACTATACTTTTACCTGTTCATTTGGCATAATATTTTTCATTCATTTTCATCATAGACGGTTGCACACTGTAAGGTTGATGCACATATATTTTTCGGCCATAAAATGACCCATGTGTTTTATATACAGTCTTTGAGGAAGTAGCACCCGGTTGACCAAATTTGCATGCAATATTAGTTTCCAACATGCGGAACTTAGTCGCGTCTCGAAATGTCCTAAAGCCTTTGTCCCTGTAGACTGGCACTTGAAGGCAAGTTGATATTGGCGGATCGTATTTATATGAAAGGGGCAAAAGGTCTATTCGTGATCACGAAGACTGCATTACAAAATCTGGTCATGAGACAGTTTGTCAAGATTATGTTGCTTCTAGTCCAGGAAACGATATTTCTTATAAAGTACAAATCCACATAGTCTCGAGCAAGTCAAGACTATGATTACAATTTTAATGAAGTTTTTGAGTCTGATTTGTGATCAGAATCTCGAAGTAAGTTTAGATTCAAGAAGGACCCCTGTGTGGATTTTTGCAATCAAAGTTGTTTACCATTCTAACTAAATTCCAGGCATATATGCCTAAGGCCATGTATCCATAGGTTATTCCCTTGTGCGTGTGCTATTGACAGTGTTCATTTTCTGTGCTGCAGGACACAGGGAACATCTGCAGTTAGTTGGGAACAATGGAAAACGAAACAAGGGTGTACCCTTGTTTCGTTTTCCATTGTTCCCTGTTCCCGGGAACAGCCTGGATACAAGGCCTAAATTTCGAACTTGATGACGTAATCGACAAGTATACATGTAAAAGTACATACTAATTCTATATAAAATGAGTGGGCACTTATATCAACAATGCGACGCTACAGTTTTTCGTAATTACACTTATTATTGTATTGCATGATAGATACTCTTAACATAAAATCATGACGAAAACTTGCTTGCTAGAAGAAAAGTTTTCAATAATACTTATAGGCTTTGTGGCACAAACATATCTCATGCGCTGTAGAATGTGTTACAAATATATCTTAAGTTCATCTTTTATTAAATTCAGTGCAATGCAGTATTGGATTGAGAAGTAATGTTGATATTCTTCTCTAATACTTTCGGAATTATTTCTAGGCTGCTGACTTTATTGAATGGAATACCGTATACGGACATCTCGTACAAGGATGCGATATTGAATGAAAGTCGTTTATTACATGCGGGCAGGACACAGGCCTGTTTATCCGAACATTTTTCCTTTATGATAAGTACCAAATATAGGTACCAATACTCAATTTTAACTTCTACCGACTTTATTTCAAATGTTTTGTCAATTTAGTACTTTTGAATTTAGTGTTTATTTCTTGTTTTCTGGAAGTGTCTGCTTAAGATTGAACTTTATAACAAAGACATAAAGCTTTGAACTTTTGTCTTATTTTTTTTAACCTTACTCGTACTCCTAAGTTGAAATCGAATTGAACAAAAGACAAATAAACAAACTAAAACAAACAAGTTTCCTTTTCAATATATCTTTATGTATGTATCGAAAACAAAACGATTTCCCTCATCTCCCCTTTATGTACTGACTTCAGCCGTGCTTCAAATAATCGGAAATGATTTATGATTGTTTGGTATTTGGTGAAGACAAAGACTCCATGCAAAGAGTGTTGTTGGAATCATCATAAAAACCAACAAATAATAAACGACTTTTCGTTATATGTATACAGACTGTAATTTTTCGGTTCTTTTTTTTCAGACATATCAAAACGAACTTTTTTTACCTGTCACTACTGATTTCATTAAAACAGTTTTGTTTAAATTATATTGTGTTTTTCCTTTGAAAACAAATCTAATGCGTTATTTTCTTTTTGAAATTTCTTCCATATATTCTACCTGGGATGAATCTCTTATGCTTCACTGAAATGTTGCAGGTGAGTATTTACAATAGAATAAGATTGAATTTAGGGGCAATTTTCGAGATTCCATCAGTCCATTAGGTTTGTTAATTTATGTTTTAGCAGGCAACAACAATAACTGGTTACATGTTCAAGTAGAGTCAATTTTAATTATCACAGAACATGTTGTGGTGAAAAAGGTGCAATGGTCAATTGACTTTTTTATTCATTTTCAAGTTCCTACCCAAGCAGTTCCTAATTTTACTATACAAGCATTTCAGTTTTCGATTGAAATTTTAGATCAACCTAAGAAAGATTATATCATTAGGTAATACATATTGAGGCATGATAAAGAATAAATCCTCAAGACAAAAAGTCCATGTTTTTAATTTGACGTCGCCAATTATGTTATCCGGAAAAATTACAAATTCTAAAAGTTATTTTATTTCAGTTAACAAAATTGCATGTTCCTTTATGAGCTATATTAAACATCCAATTCTAAACAAAATCATTATTTATTAAAGTTTGATTACGTTGCATATATCAAAATCCTTATGAACACTCAGAAAGCGCGTTTTCTTTTTAACATATCCTAATATGTGTTAGTTACCCCGAACACTTCAAGGAGATATTTGAAGCGACAAGAACCAAATGGGTTGTTGTAAGAGCATTTAGCACGGATTGAAAAGTGTGAAAGGTGATCAGCCTTAAGAGGCAAACACCTGAACTGATTCCTAACAGCTTTAGGGGCAGCTTGTGGTATAAACCCGTCTTTACATAAGCCAAACGTCAGGATCTATTCTGCTTCCTTCTTGTAACCATATACACAATTAGGTTATCTGGGTAACAAGCGTTCGTCCTCGTTCAGTCAAATACTATTAATTTCTTAATCGTGAAGTAAGCAAAGCATAGTGACCTCTGGATACAATATTTTGACACTTGTATGCCATAGAGTAAATGTAGGTAGTCGAGTGATTTATTAATTAGATTGGTATGTAAACTAGTCCCTAATATATTTTGCTAAATAGATTGACAAGATTCATTTTTATAGATTATTTTACACATGAATATACAGACTTGACATTAAATATGTAATATATTTTTTTCTGTTGGTTTAAATCTGAAATAATCCGCCATATCTCAGTATATGACATTTCCAGGAAGGTTTGTTTCTTCATATTTGTAACTGTAACTTAAAAGTTTTATCCAAGACCCCTTTTAGTGCATATCCAGGTAACACAAAGTATATGGACAATTTGGAAAGCACAAAAACCTCTCGGATATGGTCCCAAACTCGTGTATAATAATACGGAATTAAGAAAATTGAATTTGCTATAGTTTCTTCAATGCATTACCTGGACACTTGAAATGTACATGGTTGTTTTACATATTGTTGGTTATAACCTATGACCAGTCACTTTTTGCATGTCATCCATAAAAAGCGTATAAGGCCTGGACTCTCCGTAAGGACATTCCACTCGTAATTGAAGGGTTCAGACGGATATCTCAACTCAAGTATCAAGCACAGTTTATATCTAAAGATCTTACCAAAAATGACAACTGTCAAACACCATGATAACATAAAACAAGCTCGTATTAAGAACATTTGTAATTTCTTGCTTGATTCAAACTGGCGATCATGTTAGAAAACCATTGCAGGAAAAATATCTTGACCAAACACCTTTCCCAACGACGCTTTGATTGGGCATCAGATCATTTGCATTTTGTGTCCCATCAATGAGGACATCATCATCGTTGTCTTTAGTGCTTAGATTAAATTTGAAATATACTGCCAAGATGGACGCACCAGAGCAGCAGATGTACAGGGTAGGGTTATACTGAAGCGCGCATGCAATTAATAATTCATTCAGAAAAAGGTAATATTGCCTTCTGGGTGTTTTACATGCAGGCGGTAAATCAGCACTGATCACCTCGGAAGACAGCCTCCATCAGTACCAATACGTGCATAGAAATTGTCCATTCTAGAAGCCTTCGTAGTGTCATTGGCTGGTGGCATCTTTGGAAACAATTTTGTACTCCACTATGATAAAACCGAGACAATAATTACCAGGATGGGTATTGGTAGTGCTGTGATTGTGATGACTAAAACACGACGTTTCGACAGAATGTCTTTGTCAAGTAAATCTACAGCTATTATGATAACACTCACTATCGTGCTCGTACAGTCCGGACTTTCCTTGAAGATCCGGGTGTTGGGTTTTTGCCTTGTCTGATAAGATCTTTGGATATTAATCCTATTGAGAACATCTGGGTTTAAGAAACACGTTGGATAAACAGCATATTATGTTAACCCACTGAGGTGAAGTAGTTTTGTTGAGCTGTGTTTAGTGCTTTGGCTTAGATACTTGTACCCCAAAGAACTCTCCAATGATAAATGGAAAACATGCCATGGAATGCCATGACGTTTCTCATTGGAATAGTAGAAAAAGTAGAAGTATTGATTGATCGGAAATTATCTCTAACATTGTGTTAATCAACCCAGTAAAGTTTCACATCGCTAGGTAACGTACAAAATATAACAAACTCAATTTCCTCTGTTTGACATTACTGTGCACAGCTTTGGACCTCCCCCCTACTTTTCTGAGTTATTTGTACCTTCAAGTTTCCCATTGTCACTGTGCCACTTCAGTGAGCTTTAAAGTGCCCTTGATTTGAAGTTTATGAAGAAAGTACACGTCTCTAAAAGTGGTACATACCAAGATATGACAGGTTATTCAAGATATACCAACTGAAAAAATATATATTCTATATCTAATATCAAGACTGTATGTAATTGATCATGTTTTTAGTCTACTAACTTACTAAGCTATCTGTTATGCAATTCCTTTGATTGTGCAATCATGGATTGAGATTTTTAAAGTACCGTGTCACGCTTGCATCTATCACAGAACAAAACGATATTTGACTAAATGTGACCCGTCATATCAAAAGGTACCTTAAGGTCGGCAAAATCAAAATTGATTTTTTTGGTCTCATCTGAAAGCTGAGATTTTAAGCTTTCAAATGACACCTTGATTTTGGTTATTGGATGTTCGGTTGCGAAGTTATACCAAAATTGGTAAAAGGCATCGGGCTGATTCGGAAAACTATAGTTCTGAGAAAATCGAGTTTAAAGTTTTTGTACTTAGTAAATCTTGAATGGAGAGAGGATTTTTAGCTTGGTTTTTAATACATTATACTTATGTTTTGGATGTTGGAAACTGATTAATATGATAGAATACACTTCAATGATAACCTTTCTAATGAAAATAGAAATTCGACCTTGGACGTGATTTTTAACTATGCTTAGCTTCAATGGCCCGTATCTCGTAATGTACTATGCCGGTATTAAGGTACCTTTCGATATGACGCTTAGCTCAAGTAGTACTCTCAAGTATTGAATCTGTATTACAGAGATATTAGCGCATGGTATTCACAAGTGATCTCTCGGGCTATAGTAGAAGTATAGTACATATACAGATGCAAAAACAAAGCATGCCTGATTCATGGAGGTTTCTGAGAATCCATAATACCAGTTTTTCGTCACTTGTGGTTATATGATATTCCTATAATAAATGGGTCAACAATTTTTTTTATTATCACCTACCATGGTACGTTTGTCTCTTAGTGAAGTACCACGTGTTTCAATAAAAATTTTGCACGGATTAAAACTGATTTTGACCTTGATAAAAGCACCAAATCATAATTTTCTTGTTATTGTAGTAAAGCAGATTAAATAAGCTT
>JXSR01S027363.1:4282-23120 GCA_000969725.1 Ophiothrix spiculata | reverse complement strand
TATAATATTATATTTTCGGATATATTTCAATTCTGCGTGATATGCGACGAATCCAACACGCGTATATCTGGCTTAGTTAACCCTGACTGTTGTGAAGCCAATCGTGTTTTATCAATTCAATTTCGAATTTTAGTTACAATATTATCATCATTATTAAAATACACAAACAAAAATGGACATTTACAAAGATATAACAACATATATTTTTAGGTATTGCTAAGACGGCATGAACGGATTATCCCAAAATGTCATGACAGGACTGCCAATATGTCAAAGAAAAACAATCCTCGGCTATTTATTATAGCTCTATTCTTTAGTGGAGACTAAAATTATAGTTGACGCATGATTTCCTAAAGCATCTTATCGTAACAAGTGCACTACAGAGTTACTTCAAACTCAATTGACAAACCACTATCAAATATAAGTCTTGACGTTTGCTTCATATTTTAACCAGATTTTCCAATGTGTCTACATACCGGTACTTGTTAAATGTGCTTGTTACTACACCGCATTCCTTTACTTAGATCAACGATGTTATTCGTAAGGTGTATTTCAGCTCAATGCACTTCCGACAATCCAACTGGTTCACGTCACTTTCAATATCCTATCTCCGTGTTAAGTGTAACTGATCCCAACAAAGTTCTAAAAATGCTTCTATTTTTTCAAGGAGGCGATGGCATTTGACATATGCAACACAAGCGTGTTATAAGACAATTTGATCAGTGGTACATATAAAGTCCGTTTGATGTATTAACCATGAGCTCTGGCGACAACACTTCCGTGGCTTCAGCTTAACTATTGATTGCAAAGTACGCTTCTGTGACCTGATTTTATACACTTAAGATTTAGATGACTGTTCAAAGCTTACTACCATAAAATACTTTGAAATTTTTAAAATTACGACAACATTGTAGAATCTAGTGGATTACCCAAGACATTTTTGCTCTCTAGGTCTCGATTTCAACTAGAGCTGTACAAGTATTTCTCACTTTTCTTATTAACACATTTTGATAGAAGAAATTGATTACTTTCAAAGTCCTACTAACTATAAATAGATTGAACATATGAGTTAATATCATTGTTTATTCTCGATGTTATTATCTCTTTTGTTTATTTTTTTTGATGAAAATGTTTTTTTCGTTATATCATGTGTAAGGAATCGAGAAAGCGTCTTCAAAGTTAAAGGAGAACATTGGCCTGATAATCAAGAACAAAATCAGAGAATATGACTCGTTATGGGTAGGAACAAAAAAACCCTCTTCTAATTTATCATCAATGATATCAACATCAATCAGTATGTATTATGTATAAAATGTAAGTTTGCTAAATGATTTCGCCTGGGTTTGTTTGACTTAACATGATGGACTTGTCGGAGTAAACGTATGAATTTGCCTTAGTGTTCCCATGGTTACACATCCCTTGGTTTTTGCAGAGAGTATAATTTGCTCTTTGTGAACTCTCATTCGATGGTTGTCACCACCATAGTGAAGTGAAAGCACGAAATCTGGTCGAGTTTGTAAGTATAGATTGGTTTGGATATGTTTGTTGTCTCTTATATTAAGATACAATTTAAAGATAGTAGCGATAGATTGCATATTTATTCAATAAACAGAAACGTATTTCGTTATGAGACACACGTGGAATTATGTACCTAAACTATTGCACTATACGTAGTATATTTAAATTCAAACTTTACTTTTATATCAACATAACATTATATCTAATATAGGTAATAAAATGGCACTGAGAAACATATTTAGGAAAAACACATTTTCCAGCCGTCTTCTTTACCGTTATAAACTCAAATGTATATTCAAGTATCGTGGTAACAGGAGTATCAATAGTTATGCAAAATTTATATGATATGACTGTTACAAAATTTTGATCCAAAATTTGCCGATTTTCCGATTCTTAAAGGTTCAGAATACTTGTTGAAATAAGTTGAATTATTGTTACATTGCATTCTTTGCCTCGATCTATTTTGTTGTTTTGTAATTTCAACTCAGTACATTTCCCACTCGCCAAATGGTTCGCATCACTCTCAATATGCTCTCTCCGTGTTACGTGTAAATGACTCCTGATCAGATGTTCTAAAAGGGCGTCCATTTCTCAAGGTAGCAACAACAAATGGTATTTGACATATCAACTGCAACGGTAGTTGGCGTATGCAATATAAACACGACGACGACAATTTGATTTGATTGCTACCACATATAAGGTCCACTTGATGTATTGATAATGAGCTCTGGCGACAACACTTTCGTATGCTTTGGTTTACATATCGATTTCAAAAGTACGCGCCTGTGACCTGGTTTCAAACCATTTAAGGTTTAAAGTACTACTTTCATCATTACTTTTTATCTGGCATAATATTTGCCTCCATTATTACACAACAAGGTTGATATATATTTTCGAACATAAAATGGCAAGTATTGCATTATAAAGTTTGGTTTTGAAAAGGTTTGTCAATATACGGTATTCGAATAACAAACGTTGTTCCTTTACGTGCAAATCACTTATTCTTGAGTAAGTCAAGAATATTGGTTAAATTATCATGATTTTACTTCGAAATATTTGATCAGATTTTAAAAATATGTTTACATTACTGTCTTTAGATTCAATGTTGGTGCATCGATTTCGGTAGTTGCACTTGACCTCGTAGAACCCTTATGTTTCTACTTGATTATTTTTCGTTGTTTACTAATCATTCCTTTCATGAATTTACATCTACCAATAATATTGCCTGTAACGGGAAAAAAGCACTTGCATATCATTACATTTTGTATGATACATCATGACATGTAGATGAATTTATCCGTTATCACGCTGGAAAATTGATATATTATTCGGACATGGAAAGCTTATAATTTTCATTTACAGTCATCATTGTGTATGTTAAGACAGAATTCCAAGCATTATTTTTTTCAAATATACATAAAAGTAGTGTCGTCTGGAAAGTCCTGATCCTCCCGTCTCTGTAGACTAGTACTTGAAGATAGGTTGATATTGGAAAATCGTATTATTTGCAAAATTGTCAAGAGGTTTTCTCGTTGCATTAAAAAATTTAGTCGTACTGTAAGACGGGGTTGTCAATGCATGTTACCTCTATTTTAACACAAACGCTATTGCTTGAAGTACAAATCAAAATCACACACTCTAGAGTAAGTCGAGAGTATAGTCAAATTTATAATGACTTTAATTTAAAAAAAATATACTCAATTGTCCTCAGTATTGACTTCAATAGGTTGAGTTATTATTCCTTTTAATATAACAAAATCAAAATAATCTGGTGCCAAGCATTTAATCGTGGGATTCAAACATTATGCTGATTCTTTTCGTAATCGAAGCACTATTACTTCACACCATTCTATGATATGGAGGGATGAATATTCGGGAAATAATCGACATTTTTACATGTCTGGTATTCTTTTCTTACAGTATCATACAATATTTTTTTCTTCCACACATGTATTCGAAATATAATTACACGCCATAGTTTTCTATAACAGATATTGTATACCCTATTCACTCGTCCAATTCAACTATATATTTTCTGAATGTATGTCACTGTAGCATCGGGTTATTTCATACTAGTGTGCCAAAACTGATGTCAAAATACTTTTATAATGCTTAATCATAGAGTAGGGTGATTTGTCAAACTTTTGAAAGTTGGAATATTTATAAAATTAAAGGTTTGTCAGGCGGAAAATAGTTGAATTGGACGAGTGGATAGGGTATTTCATTAAAATGGGTTAGCATAAAGTCAATCAAATTCTAACATGAATGTTTTTACAAGTACAAATAATGTCAGTGTTAATTGATTGAAGTCTCGTTCAATAATAGTTCAGTAATGTCGCGTGTCTCATTTATACATATTAAAAACGTAATTCAAAATTGTGATTTAAATTGATTTAAACAAAGAATACATCATTTTAGAAGATGTAGGTCCGACATTTTCACATGAAGTGATTTTTATTCAATTCAAAAGCAGGCAGTTCTATTTACGCATATTAACCTTGCTCATTCTGTTCCTTTAGCTGTGAACAGTTATTAAAGTCTCAATGGTTTGAAACCAGGTCACAGGCGCGTACTTTGTAATCGATATGTAAACCGATGCACACGGAAGTGTTGTCGCCAGAGCTCATTGTCAATACTTCAACTGAACCTTATATGTGGCAGCGATCAAATCAAATTGTCGTTATATATGTTTGTGCTGCATAGGCAAATACCATTGCAGTTGATATGTCAAATACCATTTGCTGTTGCTACCTTGAGAAATGGACGCCTTTTTAGAAAATCTGATCAAGAGTCATTTACACGTAACACGGAGAGAGGATACTGAGAGTGACGGGAACCATTTGGAGAGTGGGAAATGTTCTGAATTGAAATACAACAAACAAGAACAAAACAAGCAATTTGATCTAAGCAAGACATGAAGGAATGTTATGTTACAAGTATATACATTCCAGAACCATATTGGAAACTTTAGAATCAATATTTGAAAAAGCCTTATATAAATATTACATAACTATTGATACAATGATTTTTCAGAAAATATTTTGGTTTGGGCCAAAACGTAGTCGGCCTTCAAACAAAATTTTGGCTACCAAACATTTGGTCGTGATGTCAAAATGACGATTGACTTTAAATAAAATAACTTCAACATCGAGTTGAGACCAAACAAAATTTCACGCTAAATTGGACATGTGTTGAATTGCCATATATATACATTGCCTCAAATGTTTGTTACAAGTTTATACTTTAAATTTCATCACGAAAATTTTGTTTGAAGGCCGGTTATGGTCTGGCCCTTTCTGACAGTATAAAAAACAGTTGGCAGATTATATTTGCTTCTAAATTTGTTTCACTGTGCCATTGTATTACAATGACACTTATCAATTTTGTTAGCCTTTGGGGGCCAGCATACATTGTCATAAACCATCCTTTTTGTATTCTCTGTAGTAGCCTACCACATATGCTTACGAGCACTCTTCAAATCACATGCAATGCATGCAGGGATAGTGTTCAATGCTTAGAGAATATTTTCCCAAAAATTATTCTACCTCTCCCAGTATGCAAGGAGTGTCATGGTATTAAAGATCGACTATAGTCATATTTGTTTTTCTATATTCTTGATGTAAGCGTCAATGGGAGTCTTTAACCTACCGTTTTGATTATCACTTTTGATTTTGAACATCTGACACAAAGATTCCCTCTTGTCCCCCTTATTCTCAAAATATCCAGATAGAAAAGTCAGCTGGCCCAATGTTGGGCCAACATTGGCTCAACGTTGGTTGGTCAACTAACTTTTCTTTCTGGATAGAGGATGGTAAGATCATGACTCCCTTAATTGAGAAACAGGGAGTTGGGAAACAGGCAGTAGCCCGGGACAAGAGATTTTCACCCGGAAGGATGGGTCTGGAGCAAAGCGGGGTACACACAGCTGAAAAATACAAGCAAACACACTCACAAATACTAACAAGAGGGAAAAGGCACATCCAAGATGCTTGTATACTCCACTAAAGCTCGTCCATATGATGGTAAAATGCATCAAATGAGGGTACGCAAAAAGTTATTGATACCCGGTGTAAAAACTAAGGGATGTGTTACCATGGGAACACTAAGGCGAAAACATACGTTTTCTCAGACGTGTCCACCATGGGAATCTACTTGAGCAAATGTGATGTTGATAGCATCAGATGAAGTGTGTATAAGTTATTTGTTTGCAGCACTGTTAAATAATGGAAAAATCTTTTTTCCCAACTCGCAATGTGTGCGTATTTTCCCTGATTTTGTTCGTGATTACATTACAAATATTCCCTCTTAACATTGAAGAAGAGAAAGCATCGCTGATGAATTATTCATGTTATGTAATGTAATATTCATTTAATACCGCTGTAAATTTAAAATGATCTGCACCCTTCGGCATACGTTGTACTTGACCTCCTAGAATTATTCGTACTTGACTATTTTTCCACCGCGTAAAATTCTTGTATTCTTGCTTGAATGTTTTTCGTTTTTTTATAAACTACGTAATATGAATTTATCGGCCACTTTTTACCTTAAAGGAGGAAAAGTACAACTATACTTTTATTTTTTCATTTGGCATAATATTTTCATTCGTTTGTATCATAGACGGTTGCACACTGTAAGATTGATGTACATATATTTTTTCGGTCATAAAATGACCCATGGTTTTTATGTACAGTCTTTGAGGAAGTAGCACCCGGTTGACCAAATTTACATGCAATATTAGTTTCAAACATGCAGAACCTAGACGCGTCTCGAAATGTCCTAAAGCCTTTGTCCCTGTAGACTGGCACTTGAAGGCAAGCTGATATTGGCGGATCGTATTTATATAAAAGGGGCAAAAGGTCTGCTCGTTGAACACGAAGACTGCATTACAAAATCTGGTCATGAGACAGTTTGTCAAGATTATGTTGCCTCTCGTTCAGGAAATGATATTTCTTAAAATACAAAACCACATATTCTCGAGTAAGTCAAGACTATGATTACAATTTTAATGAAGTTTTGAGTCTGATTTGTTATCAGAATCTCGAAGTAAGTTTAGATTCAAGAAGGACCCCTCTGTGGATTTTCCCAATCAAAGTTGTTTACCATTCTAATTACACTAATTACATCAAGCATATATGCCTATTTAGGCCTTGTGTCCATAAGCTTTTCCCTTGTGCGTGTGTAATGGACAGTGTTCATTCTCTGTGCTGCAGGACACAGGGAACATCTGCCGTTAATTGGGAACAATGGAAAACGGAACAAGGGTACACGCCACAAGAAAAAGCTTATGGATACAAGGCCTAAATTTCGATCTTGATGACGTAATCGACAAGTATACATGTAAAAAGTACATACTAATTCTATATAAAATGAGTAGGCACCGAAAATGTTTCTACAATGCGACGCTGTAATTTTTCGTAATAATCACATGAAAGATACTCTTAAGGCTGGGGTAGACCTTCAAATGGCATAAACCGTTTTTTTACTCAAAAAAATGCTCAACCCGTATTTTTTGCCCCAAAATTTCTGGAAAGCCTAACTAAAATTTGCATTGGTGAAATTTTGAACTTTTTTGCTTTTTTGGAACTGTTTTCTCAAATTTTTGATTTTTATCTTATTTTTGGAAAAATTGCCAAAAAATCCCACATCCCACAAATGACAATTTTGGGCCTATTTTTGACAATTTTTCAAAAAATAAGATAAAAATCAAAAATTTGAGAAAACAGTTCCTAGACATTTAGTTCTAAATTCCAAAAAGCAAAAAAGTTCAAAATTTAACGAATGCAAATTTTAGTTAGGCTTTCCAGAAATTTTTGGGCAAAAAATATGGTTTTTGGCATTTTTTTGCCAAAATTGACATTTTTGGTCAAAAACTAATAGCATCATCATGTTTAAGATACAAATCCGGTTCTAAAAATGTATACTTTTATATAGTTTATGCAATTAGTTTGAAAGTTAGAGTACAAAAACGGTTTATGCAATTTGAAGGTCTACCCCAGCCTTAGCGTAAAAACATGACGAAAACTTGCTTGCTGGATGAAAAGATTTCCGCTTTCTGCCATAAACATATCTCAGTCTCATTCGCTGACGAATGTATTAAAGATATACCTTTAGTTCACCATTTATTAAATATAGTGCAGTGCAGTATTGGATAGAAAGTAATGTTGATATTCTCCTCTGAATACTTTCAGAATTATTTCTGGGCTGCTCACTTTATTGAAATGGAATACCGTATACGGACATCTCGTACAAGGATGCAATATTGAATGAAAGTGGTTTATTACATATGGACAGGACACAGGCCTGTTTATCCGAAAATTTTTCCTTTATGATCAGTACCAAATATAGGTACCAATACTCAATTTCATAAACTTCTACCGACTTTATTTCAAATGTTTTGTCAATTGAGTACTTTGGAATTTAGCGGGTTTTTTTATTTTCTGGAAGTGTCTGCTTAAGATTAAACTTGATAACAAATACATATTCAAAACGTTGAACTTTAATCTTATGCTCTCTTAATTTGAATATGACAAAAGACAAATAAACAAACTAAAACAAATAAGTTTCCTTTTCAATATATCTTTATTATGTATCAAAAACAAAAGGATTTCCCTTCACTGACTTCAGCTGTGCTTCAAATAATCTGGATTTAAAATGTTTTATGATTGTTTGGTATTTGGTGAAGACAAAGGTTTTAAGGTGCAACACACTTAATTCGGAATAGAGAGGCGACTCCATGCAAAGAATGCTGTTGGGCTCATCATAAAGACCAACAAAATATACTGAATAATAATCGGTTCTTTTGTTTCCAGACATATCAAAATAAAAAAAATTACCTGTCATTGATTTCCTTTAAAACCGTTCTGTTTAAATTATAAAGTGTTTTTCTTTGAAAAAAATCTAATGCGTTATTTTCTTTTTGCATTTCTTCCACATATTTCATCTCGGATGACTCTCTTATGCTTCACTGAAATGCTGCATGCAGGTGAGTATTTACTATAGAATAAGATTGAATTTAGGTGCAATAATCGAAATTCCATCGGTCCATTAGGTTTATCAATTTATCAAGATCACGTGTATTAGCAGGCAACAAAAATAACTGGTTACATGTTCAAGTAGAGTCAATCTTAATTATCACTGGTGAAAAGGGTACAATGGTCAAATGACTTTTTTCGTCATTTTTAAGTTCCACTGCATTGAAAGCAGTTTTTTTTTTTTGCTAAATTTACTATACAAGCATTTAAGTTTTCGATTGAAATTTTAGATAAACTTAAGAAAGTGGAAAGATTAGATCTTTAGGTAATACAATTCTAGGAATGATAAAGAATAAAAACTCATGACAAAAAGTCTATGTTTTTAATTTGACGTCGCCAATTATGTTATCCGGAAAAATTACAAATTCTAAAGGTTATTTTATTTTAATTGACAAAATTTGATGTTCCCTAAATGAGCTATATTAAACAACCAATTCTAAACTAAATCTGTATTTATTACAGTTTGATTACGTTGCATATATCAAATCCTTATGAACACCTAGTAAGCGCGTTTTCTTTTTAACATATTCTAATATGTGTTAGTTACCAAGAACACTTCGAGGAGATATTTGAAGCGACAAGAACCAAATGGGCTGTTGTAAGTGCATTTAGCACGGATTGAAAAGTGTGAAAGGTGATCAGCCTTAAGAGGCAAACACCTGAACTGATTCCTACCAGCTTTAAGGGCAGCTTGTGGTATAAACCCGTCTTTACATAAGCCAAATGTCAGGATCTATTCTGCTTCCTTCTTGTAACCATAGACGCAATTAGGTTATCTGGGTAACAAGCGTTCCTCCTCGTTCAGTCAAATACTATTAATTTCTTAATCGTGAAGTAAGGAGAGTAAAGCATAGTGACCTCTGTATACAATATTTTGACACTTCTATGCCAAGTTCCACTGCATTAAAAGCAGTTCCTAATTTTACTATACAAGCATTTCAATTTTCGATTGAAATTTTAGATCAACTTAAGAAAGTGGAAAGATTAGATCAGTAGGTAATACATTTTGAGGAATGATAAAGAATAACTAAAAAAACAAAAAGTCTATGTTTTTAATTTGACGGCGCCAATTATGTTATCCGTAAAAAAAATACAAATTCTAAAAGTTATTTTATTTCAGTAAACAAAATTGTATGTTCTTTAAATGAGCTACATTAAACATCAAATTCTAAACAAAATCATTATTTACTACAGTTTGATTACGTTAGCACCGTACGCATCAGTAAGCGCGTTTTCTTTTTAACATTTTTGTTTAACATATCCTAATATGTGTTAGTTACCCCGAACACTCGGAGGAGATATTTGAAGCGACAAGAACCAAATGGGCTGTTGTAAGTGCATTTAGCACGGATTGAAAAGTGTGAAAGGTGATCAGCCTTAAAAGGCAAACACCTGAAATTATTCCTACCAGCTTTAGGGGCAGCTTGTGGTACAAACCCGTCTTTACATAAGCCAAATGTCAGGATCTATTCTGCTTCATTCTTGTAATCATAGACGCAATTAGGTTATCTGGGTAACAAGCGTTCGTCCTCGTTCAGTCAAATGCTATTAATTTCTTAATCGTGAAGTAAGGAGAGTAAAGCATAGTGACCTCTGGATACAATATTTTGACACTTGTATGCCATAGAGTAAATGTACGTAGTCGAGTGATATATATTTATTAGAATGGTATGTAAACTAGTCCCTAATCCAAATTATTTTTTGCTAAATAGATTGGATTATTTAACACATGAATATATCCTAATAATTTTTAGACCCATCTGTTTATTAAACTAAGCAATTTTTTATTCTTTCAAGAGGAGCGAATATTTTTTTAATTCAATGTTTACATATCATTCTTTCGAGTTCTAGCTGTATCTATTAAAATTATTTTAGTGTTTACACTTTCAGACAAATATGTCATTATAAACCATGGCATATTGTATATTGTATATTCTACAAGAATGATTTTATACATAGTAATGTAATTTACAAGTAGAAACGATTTAATTAAACAGCCCATAACCATATGTGCATCTGTTGCACATTTCCTAAAATACCTATAAGCTTTATTAAACATGCTTTGATTATTAAAAAGAAAATGGGAATCCTTTTTGGTTCTAATTGGGCCTCAGATAATTTGCAGTTCATGTCCCATCAATGAGAAAACGTTGTTTTCAGTGCTTTAATGATATACTAAATTTGAAATATACATCCAAGATGGACGCACCAGAACAGCAGATGTACAGAGTAGGGTTGTACTGAAACTCGCATGCTATTAACAATTCATTCAGAAGAAGGTAATATTGCCTTCTGGGTGTTTTAAATGCAGGTGGAAAATCGGCCCTGATCACCTCGGTACCAGTACAGATGCATTCTACAAGCCTTGATAGTGTCATTGGCTAGAGGCATCTTCTAGTCCATGCATGTATGTAAATAGTACAACATTTTTTTAACAATAATTTTTCAATGTGATTTGATAACATACTAAACTATCTGTTATGCAATTCTTGTGATTGTGCAATATTGGATTTGAGATTTTTAAAGTACCGTGTCACGCTTGCATTTATCGCAGAACAAAACGATATTTGACTAAAATATCCTAAGTGCTTAGCTCAAGTAGTATTCTCAAGTATTGAATCTGTATTACAGAAATTAGCGCTTGATATTCACAGGTGATCTGTCGGACTATAGTTGAAGTATAATACATGTAAAGATGCAAAAACAAAGCATGCCTGTTTCATGGAGGTTTCTGAGAATCCATAATTCCAGTTTTTCGTCACTCGTGGTTATATAATATTCCTATAATAAATGAGTCAACAATTCTTTTTATTACCACCTACCATGGTATGTCTGTCTCTTTGTGAAGTAGTTGAACGATCACTACTTTATTGGTTGTGCTCTTGAATTGAAATACCCCTCATCTCGATTCTTCTCAGTCAACCAAAAGCTTGTCTACATTCACACTTGCTGGAAACCACAGTACAGCTGGAAACCACCACAGCTTGTCTACATTCACACTAGCTGGAAACCACAGTATATGAGCTATTTCTGTGTAAATTTGTGTACTTTTTTGGATTTTACTACATTTTTAAGCTTTATTTCTTAAGTTTTTAATTCTAAGTGAAATCTAGGCTAGTCCCTGTAAGTTAATTAAGTATGAAATCTATAGGTTTAGACAATAAAAGACGTACTCCTTAACAAATGCGACTTTCGAGTACTGAAACGGTATGTTCTTATTCAGTATTCATGTCACTGCTGATCGTAGCTGATAATACTACCTTATCAATCAATGTTGCAGATAGGATTTCTAGGTTCTGGTCAATATAAACTATTGAAAACCTGAAAAGCCTTTCATTTTACAACACACTTGTGCTTGTAAAGAATTGTAAGAATGCCTACAACTTAATTTGTAGTGTTCTGCATTCATTCGAGTTGTCACTTTTCCTAAGGGATGCAACTTATCTCAATTCGTTCTACTTAAACAAAAGTGTATCTACATCACGACCACAGGCAAATCCGGTTAGACTGGTGGAATAATTTTCCGTTGAGAGAAGAACGAACCTGGTGAATTCCTTACAGGAATCGCTACACGACAATATGATACATCACCGCGGGTCTGAGTGGGACGATGAAGGTGATTCATTATTGAGGAAAATGCAATGCCTTATGATGTCTTCATTATCACAAAAGTTGTCGTGATATTTAAAAGACATTTTTAGTGTTTGTTTAATTTCTAGATTTTTTGTTGTTGAAATGTCAGTTCTTCTCAGTAATGCTGTAAATGAAATGTAATTTGTAAATTTTTGTCTGACAATAAAAGTTTTCAATACCTTCTTTCCGTGATATTATACTCTACCATACTTAACGATAACAAGGTAATTAAACTGTTTACCCTAAACTCTTAAGCCTTGATTTTACTACATGAAATAATAATTACCATCCATATGCATAGGAATTTTAAATAGGATCATATAATAAAAAGATAAATATGTGCTTCAATATTCACAACACATTATTTGGGTCTGGTTATAGTCCAATTTGCTATTTCATCACGTTCATGAATATTTGTTCTAAAAAACACTTTTCACAGTCTTGTTCAAACACGCATTTTTGTATTTTGTTATTTTCGTCCACGTTCTGTCTGTTGAGAATGGTAATAGGAAAACAACGTATCTAGAAAAATTCAAAATTCTTTCATTTTTAAATATCAAATCTGGTGTATAATCTCAGACATAATGTGACAACTATTTTCAGCAAGCAGTTATTTGATCAAAATTTTCGAGATCTATGTTACTGTAACAACAAAAGTATTCTAATTGATTTCATAATTTTACTGACCTAATATTTTTCTGTCCCAACCCTTAATGCTTGTTTAAAAATAGTTATTGAATTACCAGATGTCCCAGGAAATGGTTACATGTAAACAAAAAAGTTTGCAAAAATTATAGCAGCTAGAGTAATGGAAAATATTAAGATATATTCCTCTCCTTTTAAAATCACAGCACTGCTGTTTTGTAGTTCTTAATCAAGATAGATATGTGTGTCAGAAACTCATTTATTCAAAATTTACAATATAGAGGCATGCTCGTTAATTTTAATGTGTAACCTTTTCCTATTTTTCCACTGATCTTCATAAAGGTTAAGTTATTCACTATAGCTGTTTCAAAAACATACAAACTATTTTTTCCGCAAATCTAAACAAGTTACCGGATACCGGATTCAAACTGTAAAAATCAATGTTGCCCTTGCTAAGTATGTTTATTCCAGTATTGTTTAACTTGTCCATATTTCTACATGTAACCACTTTTGGGGACACCTGGGGCTTTTAACAAAACATTTGGTATCTTATAGAACAATTGATGCAAGGGTATATATATAAATCCTCTTCGAGTTCATTAAACTGACGCCTCGTGATGCAAAAAAATTAACATATTGATAATTGGATTGAGACTGAGCTATGTTGTAAGTATTTCTATTTCTTACATAAAAATAACCGCAGGTCCTCGGAAAACAACTTTTGTATATTTTGAAAATTTGCAAGAGCGTTTGAATAGTTACTGCATATATATCAAATCTGATGCAAGGGCAAGACTTACTATTCCGAGTGATTACAACTTTTCTGCTTCAGTGTTTCGTCCAGTGTTTTCGTTTCGTTCATAATAATTGGTATTTTATATTCACATATATTTGATATCTGAGAAACTCTTTAAGCTAGCGTCGGTTAGGTTTTGTGGTTCTGCGGATAATTTATATCCAAATATCTAACAATGTTTCTGACAAAAAGTAAATTATCCGACAAAAAATCAATAAATAAAATTTGTAACTTTGTAATACGAGTTGAAAATGCATCTTCTTTTTTTAGTACTTCTGTCCGCCATACTGTATGATGGATTATTATAAAACAGATTTATTTTAATATCAATGTAAAAATGAAATAAATATTTTATTTATAATGAGAAAATGTCGTGCCTACAATTTCTCTTTTATATCTTTACAAATTGTAAAGAACAGGCTAACATGATTGAAGCACCTTGGCATTTATCGTGAATAATCAAATGAGCAGATTTATATTGATTGATGTTGTTCTTCAACGTTACTTCTAGAAATGCGCGATTTGTAATCTAGTGTTTGAAGTCCGTGAAATTTAATGGATTTCTAAAGTTACCTCATTTGGTTGACTTTGTATACAATAAAAAATCTGACCCTTTGCTATTACTAGAAAATATAAACATCTTTATTTGCTGATGTTTATAAAAGTAAGGAACTTAAAGGATTTATTCTAAATTCAATGTGTCTATATGCTATATTGACCATAATCAGAAAATTAAAACTCCAAACTACTTATTGTTTGATAAACATGTTTCTTTCTAATATTATTTGAGAGTTCGAAACTAAATACAATGAAAATGCCTTTAAAGCAATGCTCTCATGTTACTCGTCAGAAAACGACAAACATTCAAACTCCTCATTAACCAAAAACTACTGATTTTATGACAATTATTTTAATGTCTGATATATTATATACAAGTGCTTCATTCACAGATAAGTTATTATGTAATGTTAATATATATTCATTCTAATCAGAATTTGCACTCAACTTATTGATGCATGTTTTCACACATTTTGTTATTTAAAGCAAATGTACACCCTAAGGTTACATAATCATCGAATTAATTTATTTTTGAAATCAAGTTCATTAATTAGAACAGCATTCATCTCCATATTTAACTTTATAAATATTTTTAAGAATTTGTTCGATTTTAAACATAGTATTTATCTAAAGTATTTTAATTTGAACTAATATTGTAATCTAAATAATATTAATAAGAGTATCATTTTCCTATACTAGTATTTAACATTTTCAGGTTATTAAACAGTGGAAATACTACTAACACCACTGTCAAGTGTTTTAAGTGCGAGTTTCTAGACTGATATCAAGTAGTGAAAAGATTTTACCTCGTCAGCATTTAAATCGATTACTTCATACTTCCCTATTCATTTGATACGACCGCTTAGCCAAGTGTTTTTCAATATCCTAGGAGACAAAATGAACCGCAGAAGCGATCGAATCAAAAGTGCAATAAAAGACATCCGCTATAGATGCATTCTCTCTTGTGGATACCAACAATCTATACGTAAATGTGAAATGCAATCTGGTTAGTTAGTTTAGCATGCTACAATATAATCATCGAGATTCTGATTTGAGATCAATTAGAGCTGTGTTTTTTATGCATCTTCTTTCTGATTCTAATATCTCATTCCACTGAAACCTTTTTTTTTAAATATATACAAGGGAACGAAGATAACAAACATTTTACGACATTATTCAACAAGTTTCAACAGTTACAGAATAAACAACTGCTTTCTTCATTCTTAACAGTGAATTCATTTTTAAAAAAAATTCCAGCACTTGGTTTAGATTAAGTGAAAAGGATTTTCGAGTTTCGAGACAATTGTAAAACCTGCATACATATAATAGTATACACTGTAAATTTTAATTGTTCAAGAAATTGGTAAAAGAAAACTAATTTTAAGTCATTAAAAACCGAATATTTGTAATTCAATAAAAGAGTGCTAAAGCTATATGTCGGAAGCTGTAACAACAATTTCAGATATTTTAGATTAATTTCGATCAATTCAGACACTTCTTTGGCTACTAATTAATATCAAATGTTTACGGTAACTTATTTACGACAACAACTTAAATGACTAATTACTAATGTTTAAAAAATGTAATTTTTAACCTTATTTTGATGGATGCCAAATTAAATGACTAATCAACGGCTGATTTTCGGCTGATAGTCATTTAATTAGTCATGTATTTTGTCATTCATAATTAGAAATTAAAATGGAATATGGAATACTTACAAGTCAATAATATTTTCTTATGATAAATTTTACTTTTAATAATAATATATAAGTTGTTTATTTAACCCATCATATACATTTTTAAAATAATATAATATGTATTGGATTACAAATGTTCCAATTCAAAACTTTTAATTTGTGTTCTTATACCATTTTGACGAATAAATATTTACAGTGATATACATTGTAAAACTAAATAAAACATAATAAGAATAAACTGCTCATTAGCATTCCGGGCTTTATAATATGAAATCGAGGCAACCTCCAAGCTAAATGGTTCGATGTACCTTGATGCTTTGCTGCAGCTGTATAAATAACGGTTTTACCAGGCTTTCAATTGAATCGATTACGATTTATGTGCATAGAGGCAAATAGGGGCTTTCCAATAACTCGAGAAGTACATTTTGAATGCGTTAACACTTTAATAATCACTTGAAAAATATTCAGTGTTCCAATTTTATCTTTTACACTTTGAGGTAGATGTCAAGACACCTTAAATGGACGTGAACATTTTATACATTTATGGTTTGATTGGGAAGGAGGCTACGTTTCATGAATGTTCTATATGAGGGGAAGCAGGTGGCACAGTGGTACTTCTCTCGCCTTGCACCAATAAGCCCACGGGTTCGAACCCCAGTCCAGGCGCTGTATGTGCAATTGGTTGCCAGTCCAAACTTGCTTCCGCAGGTTATCCTCCGGGCGCACCGGTTTTCCTCCTGCACTAAAACTGGCAAATAAACCTGACCATCTGACAGAGGACCCTCATGAAAAACAGTGCTAGACACTGGTGAGGCTATCCTCTATAAATATGTCATATTTATTTATTTATGAGGAATGCTTTAGTAAAGACTAAGGAAACTTTTCATTGACTGCATGATATGCTTTTTATAAAGCACTTTTCAAGCAACCTTAAATGTAGAAATAACACTAACACAATTTCATGCATCGCGGTGGTAAATAACGCTTTTTTCATGTACCGGAGTTATAAAATATCATGCACCGTCAGATAAGAGCAAACTTGATACACTGATAACATGAATACGTGAAAAGTCATACGGTCAGTTTCATTAAACCACAGGATACGTGAATTGGATTAGAGTTGTCTTCTTCTTATTTCAATGACCAAAAAGCTCTATATAAGCGTGCGATTTTTAAAATGACATATGGACTTGTTCACTATAAGAAAATCAAACAAATTTCTAAACAGCAGCATAGCATTATCTTTCATTTTATTCACCTACACCACATACATAAAAATATTACTAAGCCCAATACGCGTACAAGGAATTTTCGAAAAGCAAAAGATAGATCCATAATGGACTTGTATAAAATTATTCACGTGCATGAAAGGATAATTAACAAAATATTTGTCTGATAAAAACGTTGTTTTTCCAAATTCATCGGATTTTTACGTTAAATAAAGATGATCAAGTTAAATTAAAGATTAGTTCTGTAATGATAAAACCGTTACAAACTTGGTAACTATATGCATTGATTTTAAAAACTATTATTGGTACTCTCTAAAAGTTGTTGCTGTGAAAACATATGTCAAACCCCATTTCCGTCTGTCGTTTTGATAAATGGCTCAACTATTTGCTTTTTTGCTCTACACTGTCATCATTTTGAAAACCTTACGAATACATTCAACTCGACAGAAATAAAATCAAAGTTAAGTGCAACCAGTAGAGAATAGTTGCAAAAGAAAATTATTGATGTAAAGACATCGTGAAATGTTTACAAGTAACGACCGACACATCCCGTCAGTTCTTATATTTTGTAAATATAAATTACAAAAATCCAAAATACACCTTATGAATGTCTTTCAATATAATATAGAAAATAGTGGTTTATACTGACGCTTATTTTTGTCAAAGAATCTTCAAGAGTTTGTTATATTTGGGTCGTGGATGATTTCGCAAATATATGTGTCATCAATCTCACGGGAATTCAATTGCTATGCAAGTATCATAAAACAAGAATGACAAATATATAAGGTAATTCAGTTGTAAAATGTACTGTTGGTACAAAACTCACCAGGGAACAGATACACTACATTCCATAAAGTATTGGGTTATTTTAGTAATGAATATCATATCATAGTAAATAATAACGCATGAAAGACGCCATGAATAAATCGAAAAATGTGTATAATGTGCATGTTAGGTATAACGTCCTTTAAACTAAATATCAGCTTTGGGTTATCGACAGGATTTTACCCAGCGAAAAAACATATCATTTTTATTTCATTCAATTTGTAAAATTTTAGTTAAATGTTGTTTTTAAATGATGCCGAAAAAAGTTACATATATAGAAAGCATACGTTGGGTTGTCATCATAAATAGCCCAATTACGCGCATAAGATACGGTTTGATAATAAATAATAAATAACATTGTTAAGATTGAGAATAAACGTCCGAATATGGTTATGTTTAGCTAAATGATAACAAAACAGGCTTGTTTATCATAATTTATTTGATAACTTTTATAATTTCTGTTCTTATTCATCTACGTTTTAAGATGAGTACAATACGATGTACAGCAATGTGCACCCAACGTACACAATACGTGTTCTTGTACACGGTTGCTCATAAAGTTGGAATACAAATATTTTAACCCATTTTTTAGGTCAATTTATGAGGAAAATATATGGAAACTTTTGTTGCTTTTGGTCAGATTTGATAGGTAATCTTGTTGAGAGTGAAATGGAACTCCGAATGTGATCAATTTTCTCATGTACTGGTAAGGGAGCAACAACACAAAATGGGAAAAAACAACAAAAATGGGTAAAAACGTGATTTTTAGGTCAAATTTGATTTTACTCCGCCTTGGTCAAGGTCACTTCTCTACTTAAGGGGTCTGTTAAGGCTTTTATTTTGACTTTCTTTTTTGGCTTATAAGTCTAAAAATATTAAGTTACAGTATAAAAAAGTATACATTTC
>JXSR01S027362.1:3682-15749 GCA_000969725.1 Ophiothrix spiculata | reverse complement strand
AATCTTGGGTTTAAAAACGCAGGAAACAACCTTATCTTTAAATATTATTTCTTTTTGAATACTTCGACTGATTCCACAAAGTCAAGGAAGAAAAAGAAAACGAGTATCAAAATTAGAATATTTATTAGTTAAAAGTTTTAAACTTTTTTAGAAAACAAAAATACTTTACACAGACAAAGGTTAAAATGTCTGCATCATAAATTTTACTACCCTTTGAATGAAGGCCTTTCGCACAAATCCCATCTGACGTCCTCATCAATGTGAGATGTTATGCCTGATGGTAACGTAACTTTCGACCAAAAATTTGGTAACTTTTGGTCGGAAGATATTGTTCTAAAAAATACAAAAATGCAGATAGGCAGAAAACTTATTATTTTGACGATAACCTTTGCACGCAATTCTTTGTTTTATTTGACTTGTCATTAGAATGGAAAGTAATCCTCTCAGTTAATCAACTAAACTAATACAGTGCCCTTGATCGCCACCTGCCTACGCTAAAGAATCGATGCAATTTCCCCGTGATTGACCAAGGTGTATAAAAGAATAGCAAGGAAGGAAATCGATTGAGTTTCTCGAGAAAACACATCAATAACATCCAACCTATAATAGTTATCGTCAATATTAGTTGCATCCAATTCTTTAGTTCAAATCTTTAGTAAACTATTTCACTAACAACAAAGGTTTTTAGTTTGTTAAATCGTAATAAACCACAAATTATCGAATTGGCAATTACCTTTAATTATTGAGTACACTGGCTAAAAGATATAGGTCTTACTACAGCATGAGTAATCATTGCACAATACCCCATGATGCAAAAATTATGTTAGCGTTATGAACATTTACACCGTGAAAATAATTAAAATGAAAATTTTCATTTCGAATGAATATTCAACATATTCTTCCATGTTCAAAAAATAGTAGTGTAAAATGGAAAGTATTTTCTTCTTCTTCTTCTTCTTCTTCTTCTTCTGCCAGTTAGTCGTAATTGGAATTTTGTAAAGAAATAAAAAAAGAGACACGTTTCAATGACGTTTTGTAGTTTAATAAAGTTTTCAAGCGAAACATTTGATATTATTTTTGATCTTAATGCACAGGGTGTTGTTATGTGTAGGTACACAAAGTGAAATGCCAAGTTATAGGTAAGCCTTTTTTATGTGTCTTCCTGTTGTATTTTGGGGAAAGCCGCTTGGTAACAAGTATTATCGACTCGTGTTGGGCCTCCTTCATTTGTACACCCGACAGCTGAAAACAATTTGTGCAGAATTACGTTCGCGGCGGTTTGAATGACTGAATTGTTTAAAACAAAGGTGCATGTGAAGATTTTTTTGGAAAATATAAAATAAAAACAAAGACAATAATTATTGCTCTAACGTACTCTGTGCTGCTACTTAATAATTGCTATAGTACATAGTTGCTATCTTTAAACAGTCATTACAAGAAAACCCCAACTCCATGAGCTCCCTTCTGCAACTATGCTAGAAAAATTATCTAACAATGTCTAAAAAAGTCAACTACAAAGTCAAATGTGACACTTTGATTGGGATAAAGACATGGAAATGCTTTTTAGTAATTTGAAATCATTTTCAGAGATTTGAATGCATTTATATTTTACAGAACTTAACAGAAGGGAGCTATTGGAGTTGGGATGTTCTTATTCTGGCGTATTCAATTCTTTGCTTTGGTTTACTTGTCATTAAAATGTGAAGACATCCCTTCAGTTCATCAACTAAACTAAGACAGTGCCCTTGATTGCCACCTGCCTACACTAAAGAATCGATGCAATTTCCCCGTGATTGACCAAAGGTGTATGAAAGAATGATAAGGGAGGAAATCGATTGAGTAGGTCAAGAAAACATGTCAATAACACCCAACCTATAGTTATCCTTAATATTAGCTGCATTCATATCTTAGTTTAAATCTTTAGTAAACTATCTCACTAACAACAAAGGTTTCTAGTTTATCTATAGTTTACAAAAATCGTAATTAACAAAAGCATGCATTACTATACATTTGAACTAAGCTAATGCATCACAATAGCACAACGGATGTTTGAAAGATGTGATATTCGTATCTTTGAAAGGGTTAAACAGACATTCTTAGAACAGCAGGTTGACACCCTTTCTATTTTTACTTCTCATAATCCCCTTATATACTGTCAATTGGGAGTAAAATGCGATTCATGCTCCAAATAGAAACAAATAAACGACACTTTCATGATTAAACATATACTGTACTTTTGGATGGATATACTAAATTTAAAATTATATTAAAATCTTAAATATATAGAGATTTTAACAAACTGTTTAATTACCTATAAAAGAGTCAAGCTGTGTGAAATCGTATATTCTTACTGTATATACTCGTACATTACCTTGTTTAAGTCTTCTGGGGCACTCTTATCTTGGATCCTAAAGAATGTTGTCATTTTGTGTGACCAATCGGGCAACATTCCTAATGTTGACTCGCCCACATTTTTTACATTCTTTTAGTAAGTTGTTCATTGCACCTTCACATCATTGTCCTCATGCAGTATGAACACGACATTTATCAGTAATAAGCTACTTTAAAAAAATATATAAATCTTGCATGTAATTGTATGCAAAAATCACACCATCTGTATTAACAGAGTTACGATCATACAATTTATTAAAATGCATGGAGAAACAGAAAAACACCAATTACTTATATTTTTAAAACTACGGTATATTTTCACCTGTTTCTTCGTGTCACAATGGGAAAACCATAAATCACACTCAACGTTTCATATCATTTTCTCGAAAAGGTTAGTGAATCATCCGACAATTCAGTTTACTGATCTAATTTTGATTACTCCTCAACTGAAACTTTATCCTGGTCCTATTCTATGCTGCAGCTGTTTATCTGTAACACATATCAGTCAATTAAATTATGCTGGACAGTTGCCTCTACTTGCATAGTTTAAAAACACTATGCATTTAAATATATTTTATATATAAGGTATGTGAAATATACATTATTTCAGTTAAAACATTACTTTATCCACGAATTATATTTCATCGGTCTTTATCTAATTACATAGATTGTATTTCAAGCATATTTTTTTTTTACTATTTTTCTTGTTTTCAAACTGCATTTGCCTTTTACTTGTTCCTTCGGTAAGTTAAATTATTGATAACAATTTTAATATTAAAATACTTGTTCTTTTAATAATTACATCACTTGCATTTAGTGCAATATAATAATAATATCAATAAACAATATTAAATACAACGCTCATATAGAGCGCAGCACTTTACAAAATGAACATGCGTAAAGTAGTTACATGTAAGGCGAAGGGTACGCTAAGAGTTTTATAACTATAGTAGTAGTTGAAATCTCCGGCCCCACGTTTCCAACCGAAATCCAAGTACCTCAAGAATTTTGCCAAAGGTCGAGTGAAGTTGTCACCATAGACAATATGATCGCAGGTTCAAGAATAATAATTTTGCAGTGTTTCCTGTTGTATCACCTGTTGTAAAACAATAAAACACCTAAAAATGGTAAAACAAATAAGTAAATTAGTTGAAATTGTTTTATTCTAATGTGGCAAATAGTGTTGAGATGATTCAAAGACAAAATGATCTTATAGGGATAAGTTGACTAATATATCATCTAAGCACCTAAATAGTGTTAGATGACTTTTGATAAGAAAGAAAGAAAATTCTACAGGGTGTATCCAAAAGAAGTTTACGGTGATTAAAGTGACTCCATTCCAAAAAGTATGATACATTCTAAAAGTTTGTTTTTAATTATAAGTAAAATAGACCATTATCTTTCCATAACAGAAAAATTACATATGTGCGACAACCAAAACGACAATTGTGGTCAATTTTGTAAATTGTAAATAAAACCGGTTGCGCAAAGTTAATAAAAATAATGACGTATCCTTATGTTTTTCCCTTTTTACGAAGACTAGAGAACTTTAACATTACCTACATGTCAGATTAGGGCTCTGTTAACAAAGTGCGACAATTTTTGGCAATTAGTTTTAAACATTGATCAAAAGATGTCGTTATTATCTTTGGCTTATGGAAGAGACCTTAGGACATCAAACCAAGTGATATTGAAAAACCATCACTGATGCCACGACAGTTGTGAACTTAAGTGATTAGGGAAATTGTTTTCTTTAATGTGTGGTCAGTTAAATAGCCTTGTAAATGAAGTGATAAAAATGGCAGACAATGGTCAAATATCCAAAGTTTATTCAAACTGTAATTACAAGGCAAAAATGGATAGGATTTAGCCTATAAACGTCAGAAGTTATTTGTTTCGTCCTATTTGATCTTCTTTTGAGATAAACGATGTTACCTTCAGTCAAAATTGCAAGTTTGGAACCAGCCAATCTTTGCACAGCTGATTTTATTTACAATTTACAAAATTGACCATAATTTTCGTTTCGGTTGTCGTACGACTGTAATTTTTTCTGTTATGGAAAGATAATGGTTTCTATTACTTATAATTAAGAACAAATTTAGAGAATGTATCATACTTGTTGAAATGGAGTCACTTTAATCGCTGTAAACTTCTTTTTGATACACCCTGTATTTCTCCAGGACCCTCTTTATAATAGTATTTTTCAACACCTTTTACTCTCTAAACAGCTAGTGAGACAAAAAGCTTGTATTTATATATAAGCCTGTCAGGGAAAACCAGGTATATAACAATGTAACAAAATTAATCTTGCAAACATAAGAACATATATGTTATGAAAATGTTCCGTGTCATCAAAAGTACTTACGGACATTTGGTATGCCAAACCATCTAGCACTTATTAGACTAAATTATTTAAACATATACTGTATCTTTCGAAAAAATATCATGGTTGAGAATATAATACCTGATCATAAGAAGTAAACTGATGAGTTGTTTTTTCTTAAATCACGGTTAGCTCATTAATCATTAAACACATTTATGTCGATCAATGAATGTTCAATTCAAAATACGTTTTGACACTATGTTCTTCTTTAGACAGGTCTTTGGTTTTCTTATCCACGATGTGCAATCAAACAGATTATACTAAGAGCCAAAGCAAATCAGTTCAAGTTCCTTGGGGCATTTTAGTTTTGACACATCTTAAGCTTCATGTTTGTGTGGCCTAGTTTACTCTGTCTACATTGAGGTTAACCTGATTTATTGGTTTATTCACATGTTCTCCTTATTCCAAACTCGAAGGATGCCTATCTTTTAAAATTCAATTCGGTTATCTTCAATGTCGAGCATAATTCATACATTCACATCATTGTTTCTAATACAATGTTTCGGAAACTGTAACCGCAAATCATTTAAGCTAAATTTTAGGATCAACATTTCAAACAACGGCGCTATTGCACTACAAGTTTATTTTGACTATTTCGTTAACTTTGTATTTTGAACAAGATGTTTAAATGTCGTTCTTTCTATTACTGTGAGGAAAAACATCATGAATTGAATCTCCTCTCAATTCAGGAGAAGGATGTATTTCAAATTACCTCTGTTACTAACTTGGAAAACGTGTTTGAATGCAGATATTTCAATAGCTCAGTTGTAAAACAAATGCAAGGATGACAAAGTATGTATGCCAAAAGGTTTGTCATAAGTATCTTTAGTTACTGGTAAAATGATAGAACCACTTTAAATTTCCAATTCTTTTATGTAGAATACAATACAGAGGGAGGATGGTGATTTATAGCGCATTGCAAAGTACTTACTATACATGTATTTGGCAAAGTAAAACATCTTTATGATTCTCGTCTCCTCACGCATCCTTTCTGAAAATTCTTCAAATATTTTTTGATTTGTAAAATTGAAATTATGACTTGTTCTTAGATGTTTTTAAGAAAATAAAACTCATTCCAGAGCTTTGCAAAATGCATATAATGAACTACTTGAGGTTAGTTTTGTGATCAATGGAGAGTATCGTTACACCCAAAGCAAGAAAATAATAAAGAATAAAGACCTTTCATTTTTCTTTATTTTTCACGTTGAACATGCCAAAATGGTGTTTATTATTGAGAGTTGTTTACCAGTCAAAACGTTATGGAGTTAGATGCTATCAACGTGTGAATGGCATTCAGTGAACATTACTATTCTATAAAAGTCTAAACTACTTTCGCCAATGATCTTTTTTCTTTTAAAGAACTGGGCGCATATTCATGAAACACCGCTTACTCTAGTTTGTCTTACCTGTCAAATTTTGACAGGTATACAATAAGTTAGCAGCCAGCTAGAGTTAGCGGTGTTCCATGAATATGGACCCTGAATTTCTAAGTAAAGTCCAAATTGCAACGGTAGTATATCAAATATGTCACATTTTCTTCAAAGGTGCTCAGATCTCTCATAAAGAATAAAAGACGCCCGATGTTATAGTTTCAACATTACGTTACTGACAATTAATCCACGGCTTATTTGCCGATCATCAGAATAACTGAGCACAGGATTGTGTACAACTATCTACCCTCTTAACATTATGGGCCGTATTCTCGAACGATGTTTATCTAAACGTTGGTTTAATATAGACATAAAATGCGTTTAGTTAAAATCTGATTTTAGCTAAACGCTCAGCAAATATTTGAACAGCGCGTCTAGTAAAGATCGGTATTTAAAACCAATAAATATCATCCTCTGAACTGTGCACGTAAGAGATATGCACTAGTGAACTTTATATAGTTGAATTAATAGTAGGTCCCTAGTCAATACAGATTTCTACGCCTCATCAATTACACGGCTTGTTTTATTTTATGCAGTGATGCCTCTGTACAGTGTTGAATACGTGAATACAAGACCTACGATATGCAATAGCTAGAACACAGTATCACCATGTTTATAATGACAATTCATGGTATATTTTCATAAAGAACACAGTGTGAGTGTTTATTTATCGTCATGGTCATGTCCATATCGTCATATTATCATGTTCAAACATTATTCATTAAAATCATTACATTTTTAAAGCATAGGCCTACAGTAATAAAAAAGCTGTCGGACACATGATGAAACTACAATTTAAACACACCTTAAACTACCCCCTGACCTAGTTTAGTTTTTAAACGCATTTTAGAGCAGTTTAACTACAAGTGGTTAAAATTTAAACGGTGATTACATTTAGTCACTCTTTGAGAATTACGTTTATCTTTTTTATGGTTTAAATCGCGATTTAAACAATTAGCGTTAAACATCTTTCGAGAATACGGCCCATATGTTTTTATATGCATCTAAAGTATCGCATTTTGTACGCAGTATGTGGAATGCGTCGAATATTTTCACCTAGTTCGCTTACCTCAACGTTACGTTGGTTGCGTACTTTCTAATCGATCAAGAAATATGCAAATACATCTTTCTGTCTCTTCTCAAATCACTCACCAAGTACCACTTGGCTGTCAGCTGTGTCGACGTCACCTCTTGCGTGAAGGTAAGAACAGATCATATGACCGAGAGGTACTCGGACGGCATGTGAACTATTTCTATAGCTCATTTATCAAAAGGTCAATTGTTGATATCATGTTGGCCTACATAAGGCTACAGTCCCTAAATGGGTGCCATTTTTGCCAACGGCATCTTTACTGCAAATTTTTACCTACTTACACATATCAGAATAATACAATTTTTAGCGTACATATGTAATAGAGTCTCTAGTTTATACATGAGACTTTAGTAGTGATTTCACGTCCATTATCAAGGTCAAAATTACGTCAATAAATTACTTCGAAAAATTAACACCTTTTTAACACCAATTTTATGATTTTCGAACGATTCGCCTGTTTTCAAATGTTGACAGATTGAAGGCTTGATACTTTTTATTGAATTACAAATAATATTTTATAAATGTGTTGTGTTGATTTTGAATGATAATGTAACAAACCCGCGTTGTTTTGCCCGAAAAACCGGTCGTGAATTATGACTCTGAGTTCGCCCTGTTTGAGCTGTGAATAGCCTGATTTTTGTATCTACATTATCTACATTTTGTCTGATATACGCATTCGCATAATTTACTTACAAATTGAGCATTCCAATGAGGCAAAAATATGGCATTCTAATGTTTATGTTTTAGATTTTAGTTCACCATCTCAACGCTGCCTTGATAGCTCAGCGGTAGAGCTCTCGCTTCGTAATGCATGACTTACCCCGCCATAATCCATGGTTCGAGTCCCCGCAAAGGCAGTGGAAACTATTTATCTTTTCATGATTGAAAAATAGTTAGGATTCACATTTTCCTGAGCATTTGGATTCCTCGTACCCTTAACCCCCTTTAGTGATGGCAACACACATAACATGATGTTCAAATTCAACACAGGTTTTTACATTATACATCAAAAACGTCATATCAGGCATATATTATCATAATTATTTTTCCGTGGACTGATAATGATGTTGAAAAGCACTGAATTCATGTGAATCAGGTTTGTGAACTATGCTTAGTGTATTTCAATTTACCTGCCACCTGCCAAAGTGAAAGAAGACTGCTTTGACTACTTTGGATGACATGGGTTGAAGAAGAAAGTCGGTCGCGTATTGATTGGTTTTTACTATGGCGTAGTAAAGATGACGTGTAATTTCTTATCTCAATCAATATTCAACACAGGTTTTCTGCTTCTTTAGGTTAGTGACATCATCAGATAAAATATATAAACCAAGATACTCTAGTAAAATGTATGGTAATTTTGTACAAGTTATAATAGCTAATATTGCTGAGCATGAAGACACCAGCAGAAGCAAATATGTTGAGCTTATCACATATCTTGTTTTGGTGTTTCCTGACAAATTTCGGAAATATCTCTAAATAAAATCAAATTTTGATAAGTTATAAAAAATAAATATAGAATATGTCTCCTATGTGACAGGCAATCATAATACAAACAAAGATCAAGTCAAAAACTATTTTAATCTGGTTGATGTTGAAATCAAATACACTAAGTGGCGTGTAACCAGAAATTTCAGTCGAAGGGGCGAGCAGGGGCAAGACAGTTTTGCACAGTTATATTACCAATGTACTATATTGAAACTCTGTAATTTTCTTGATTTCATTTGGGGGGGGGGGGGGGGGGGGGGGGGGGGGGGGCAGATATTTTTGATGGGGGCTCCTTGCCCCTGCCCACCCCACCCCCTCTCCAGCTGGTTACGCCACTGTACTGAATTCACTTAGTTGAATTAGTTGAATTCATTTGACCGGCCATCTCAAACGAGCCGTAAAAGCAGCAAATTTCATTTTATGCAACAGGTGAAAATACATGTCAAGGTCGTAACTAGCTGAAATTGATTTTTGACAGATTCACAATCTTTTTACTTACTTCAAAACACAAGCAAAGATTTATTTCAAGAAATATGAAATATATCTGTATATTTTGAGGACATTTAACAGAAAATATAGGGCTTACGGATCTTTGAACATGTTTATCTAAGTTATACATTTTACTCCCTGACAACCTTTGACGACCCATAATTTGACTTCTGAAAATCGGGTTAATTGAGGTATAATTTTAATCCTTATATCATGGTCTTTGCAAATATTTAACAAAGTTGAAAATGGCAAGAGGCTGCATTTACGGCTCGTTTTGGATAAACGGTCTCAGCAAAACTGTTATATGTTTTTAACTGAAAAATCACATATTGCTATTTTTTGAGTATGATACACATGGTTATTTAAAGTATATACAATTTCAAGGAACTTAGTCCAGTGCTGATTATCAGAGATGGTATGATTAACACTCAAGTAATGACGGGATGATCGTGATGATTAGTTAACAACTTCCAGGGATACGGAGGTAAGATGCTTTATTTATTTCTATTACTAAGGGAAAAATCTAACCTTGATGTACGTTATATTGATTTGTTATTACATCGTTAAACAGACATGGTGATTACCTAGCAATATAAACATAATATATTGCGCTACACTACACAATAAAATGCTAAATCCGAAGATTCGCAGCAAACTACTTAGTTAAATCATAATGTGTAGTGTAGCTTCGAAGGCATATTGATTTAATAAGGCTAGTAAAAATTAAAGAAAATGGGTCAAACAAATTGCAAAAGCAATGATATTTACAGGATAATATCAGACAAATATATACAACAACACATCAAAAATCTAGAAAAATCTAGTTGGTGGAACAGTGATTAATTTGCATAAAACAAAATGGCTACCAAAACAGTGGGTTAAATTTCAAAATTGCGTGCTGAAAATTCTTATTATTTTCTTTTTTTTTGCTGCCTTTTTTCATCATTTTCTCGAAAAGTGTTTTGTCGCAAAGTCCCCCCTTTCGGGGTGAGTCATCACATTTGCCATTATGCTTTTGTCTGATCCTCTTCATCCGGGATCTTCGTCCCAATCCAAAGGTTACTATGCTAACCCGATAAAATTTACTTACGGTTACTATAATTTCCCAAAAGCTGAAACTGACGTTTCAGGAATTTTTGACATGATTTCAGTATACTTTTGTACGTTGGTAACGTCTTCCGCATAGATCTAACTGAGAACAAACTGATTGACTCAAGTATCCAAAAAGCCTGCCTGAAGTGGTTCACACTTTTCTTTATTAACCCTTTGTTTATCGTCGATTGCACAAAAACGCTAAACAAAGTTACCCCGAGAATATCAATAATAACATCTTAAACTTACAGGACATGTTCAAATTATAATTTTCCTTATTTTGTAGCAAAAGTCCGATCGACATTTAGAAATAACAGAAATAGCAAAATTTTGAGTCAGTGGCCATTTTTGCCCAAAATAAGATTTGTAAATCTTTGTGATCTAAGTATCAACAGAAAGAGGCGTGTCAGTTTCAAAATCATTTCCTCTATAGGAAGTCTTCTTAAAAAAAAGCTCAGGACGAGGAATAATCTGTACTAAAGTATTGGCATTTTTGGAAGGCAAAAAACAACAATATTCGTTTAAAGTCAGCTAGCTTGAAAAATCTATCCAAAAATGTTTATTTTGTCATATGGCGAGCTTGCCTAGCCATTTACTTAATAGAATGACGACGTATCTTAAACAGTTCAACCATGAAGTCATGAAGTTCGATATTGGCTATGCGAGTTACCTGAGCCATTATAACGTGATGATTAAGTTACCGATTGATTTATATTGAATTGGTTTAGATAGCCTTCGCGTGCATGTAATTTTGTTAGCTACTTATCATGGGTCAAAATACCGATTTATTTGAGTACCTGAAGAATTAAATTTCTTACCCGGTTAGCATTTGTTAGGCTTTTAACCTTTAAGGTTCATGTTATAAACTAAAACTCATGAAACATTATATTTTCAAAGACCTTGTGGAAGCTGGTTACTAAATCCTGGCAAATTAATCAGAAATGGAACATTAAGCTTAAAGAACATGGGATTTAATTTGATATTTAGATAATAATAACTGCGCACCATCTTTTAAGAGGTCATTGTGCGAATTCTGAGGTGATTGTTTTGGACCGAGGTATTTTTCTGAGCTAGCGCAATGACCGCTCTTTTGACATTTTTAACTTGATGCCTTTTATGTATAATTTTATGAAGGAATCTTTATTAAACTTATTTCTTATTTAAAGCTACTTATCTTTAAGATAATTTCGATCAGTCCAGGCATGACGATCATCGCGTAATATGATAAATTCGCGTGTGTAGGGTGCATACGCGCGCTTGATGGGTGTTTTATGAGAAAACGCATTAAGCGCTAATGACATCACATACGCGGGTCATTATAAGTAGTCAATGTTACCTGATAATGACCGCACAGTTGTTTGCGTAAAAGAAGAAATAATTTGTGTCATTGTGCGAATTCTGAGGTGATTGTTTTGGACCGAGGTATTTTTCTGAGCTAGCGCAATAACCGCTCTTTTGACATTTTTAATGCCTTTTATGTATAATTTTATGAAGGAATCTTTATTAAACTTATTTCTTATTTAAAGCTACTTATCTATAAGATAATTTCGATCAGTCCAGGCTTGACGATCATCGCGTAATATGATAAATTCGCGTGTGTAGGGTGCATACGCGCGCGCGCTTGATGGGTGTTTTATGAGAAAACGCATTAAGCGCTAATGACATCACATACGCGGGTCATTATAAGTAGTCAATGTTACCTGA
>JXSR01S027358.1:57255-72027 GCA_000969725.1 Ophiothrix spiculata | reverse complement strand
AGTATCAAGCCTACAATCTGTCAAAATTTGAAAACAGTCGATTTGTTCGAACATTATGAAATTATGAGGTTTCGGCGAAAAAGGCGTCGATTTTTAGAAGTAGTCTATTGACGTCATTTTGACCTTGATAATGGAGGTGAAATCACCAGTAAAGTTTCATGTATAAATAAGAGACTCTATTCCATATATACGATACAAATTGTAATATTCTGATGTGTTTGTAAGTAGGTAAAAAATTGCAGTAAAAATGACGTTCAGCCGAACGAGACGATTTAGGGACTGTAGCCTTAAACAATCTTATAATGTATGTGGTTAATCAAAAATTGTCATATAGTAGGTTTTCCAAGTCTTTGAAAATTATCTTATTGTTGAATATTCAATGTTACATTTTGCACAGGGAAACATATTTTTGCAAAACGTTTCAATCATCAAAATATACAGGTGTGTATGTTGTTTTTCCACAATAGTAACAGCAAGACAATTCCATGTTGACATGGGGAGGGAAGAAAAAAAAAACACGTTTTATTTTTTATTTGAGTTAACGTTTTTAGATGTTAGTATATTTTTGTTTCATCACAAAGACACGGGATAAGATAATGAAACGAAAGTTTTACAATATAAATATGTTAAATATTTCATATTTTTAAACTCGTTACGAGAGGAGTACTAAGCACGTTATAACTAACCAAGGGTATACTATTATAAAATATGTTGTCAATTTAGTAAAGTCAAGTTGACCGAATATATAGAGAATTGCAAAGATAAAAACCCGGGATAAAAACTAGGCGCAAAGAGGAATTTTTCACTGTACAAACACTTTGAAGTATGTTTTACAGCCATAATTGGATCCTACTTTTATTGATTGTTTTTTAAGATTATTATTAAAAAAAGACTGCTATTTTTGAAGTCATAATTTATTACGATACTTTATGAAAGACCTACAGGGTTGATGTTGTATATTGCCAAACAGATTAAAAGATATCACATATAATACCACTGACCTTTCAGGTTAATGCTATAACGTGTATAAAACAGCAGTACGTCGTTCCATGATATCTAAGCTAACCCGCACCAAATGGTAAACGTTTATTAATCTGTTATTAGGTCAAATATACATTTCAAAATGTCAAATGGTTGAAACGTTTGAAGTCATTTCATTTGGTCATATTTTTTGAGGTGGGCCCATTTGCATTACATCTCACTCACTTCATCCATACTTAACTCCTTCCTGGTAATCGTTGATTTGAATTGATAAATACCTTTATTTGGCTACTATTTTTAATTGATTTGATAGACTAATACATTATCTTCAAAATCATACCAAAATTATGCATTTCATACAATTATTGAAAAGTTGTGACAAAATTTGATGCACAATGTACATATCTCATCCACACCAACCACATTTATGTCTGTCATACAATTATTGAAAAGTTGTGACAAAATTTGATGCACAATGTACATATCTCATCCACACCAACCACATTTATGTCTGTTTTCATCTCTGGCTTAAATAGCTTATTGAATGTAACTTGTTATTAGCGTTAATTATCAACTTTATTCGGGTTAATTCCAATTTGTTTTTGATAAACAATAACTAGCCTTTAAAATCTTATAAGATTTATGACATTTCAATGGATTTTTAAGAAGATGTGACAGAACATTTTATGCCCAATTTTCATGATGCCTCATCCACACCCGCCTCCACCCCTGGCTAAGTAGCTTTAACTGGTCATTAAGCTTAGTTAATCACTTCATTTGGGTTTTATTCAAAATTCCTTGAAAGTCAAACAAATTGTCTTTAAAATCATACCAAAATTATGACATTTCATTTCATTTTTCATTTGTTAACAAGATATGACAAAAAATTGATTCATAAATCACTCTCCATGTAACAAATCCACCTTTTATGGGTGCCCACATTAAAAAGCATGACCATTTTATAATAGGTTACATTAATGGGAGTAACCCAATTAAGGGCTCTGTCACACATTACGAAACGTACGAATAACGTACACCGGTTTGGTCAGTCTGGGTTTGGTATAAATATATACATGTATTTCAATTACCAAACCAGTGAACGTTATTAGTACGTTATTCGTACGTTTCGTGATGTGTGACAGAGTCCTTAGACACTGACACCCACTAAATGGTTATGATTAGTACCACAGTAAAGTTTAGCGTCCCCTCTATCCAGAAATATCAAAATCAATCGATGGAGGTGTTATGTGATATTGACGTCATAAAGTATTTATTGAATAAAGGGTAATATTGAAAAATACACTGAGCTTGTAAATTTGTACAATGTCAGCCACAAAGAAGTGAAAGCTTCTTTTTTCTTACTAGTTTTTGCAATCGGTTGAACTTTGTTTTGAATATACAAAATAAACCTTTTTCTTGCAAAAGTTCTTTTTCTAAGATTTTATAAAAAGCAATTTAGATTTTATAGTGTTCAGTACTAAGCACGTTATAACTAACCAAGGGTATATTATTGTAAAATATGTTGTCAATTTATGAAAGTCAAATTGACCGAATATATAAAGAATTGCAAAGATAAAAACCCGGGATAAAAACTAGGCGCAAAGAGGAATTTTTCACTGTACAAACACTTTGAAGTATGTTTTACAGCCATAATTATTGATTGTTTTTTAAGATTATTATTAAAAAAAAGGCTGCTATTTTTGAAGTCATAATTTATTACGATACTTTATGAAAGACCTACAGGGTTGATGTTGTATATTGCCAAACAGATTAAAAGATATCACATATAATACCACTGACCTTTCAGGTTAATGCTATAACGTGTATAAAACAGCAGTACGTCGTTCCATGATATCTAAGCTAACCCGCACCAAATGGTGAACGTTTATTAATCTGTTATTAGGTCAAATATACATTTCAAAATGTCAAATGGTTGAAACGTTTGAAGTCATTTCATTTGGTCATATTTTTTTAGGAGGGCCCATTTGCGTTACATCTCACTCACTTCATCCATACTTAACTCCTTCCTGGTAATCGTTGATTTGAGTTGATAAATACCTTTATTTGGCTACTATTTTTAATTGATTTGATAGACTAATACATTATCTTCAAAATCATACCACAATTATGCATTTCATACAATTATTGAAAAGTTGTGACAAAATTTGATGCACAATGTACATATCTCATCCACACCAACCACATTTATGTCTGTTTTCATCTCTGGCTAAAATAGCTTATTGACTGTAACTTGTTATTAGCGTTAATTATCAACTTTATTCGGGTTAATTCCAATTTGTTTTTGATAAACAATAACCAGCCTTGTGATATTGACGTCATAAAGTACTTCAAGTCCAAAAAATCTGATTTTTGCGATTTATTTTTTTTTTTAGAAAATCAAAAGTTTGCTACATCAGAAATAAAGGGTAATATTGAAAAATACACCGAGGAAATTAGAAAAATGGGACCTAAGCTTGTAAATTTGTACAATGTCAGCCACATAGAAGTGAAAGCTTCTTTTTTCTTACCAGTTTTTGCAATCAATTGATTTTTGTTTTGAATATACAAAATAGCAAATTCTACCGGGGAAAACCCATAATGTGTCGGGAAAACTCGGGAAACAACAACTTTGTTGTCCCACCTGAAAACGAAAACAATTTCTGTTACGTGGCTGATGGCTGTACCTGAAAATTATTGCAAATGTAAACCTTAGGGTAACTTAAGTCGGAATCTGTGCTTTGTAGCCCATATCTTTACCAGTATTTTTATACAATTGCCAGGACTTATTTAAGACATGTTACTGCCATATGAAAACCCATTTCTTAAAGGCGTGTATTCCGATTACTTATACGCTAAAAGTTTTGATACCACATGAAAGCTCATATTTTTCTGATAACCCCTATGAATTGTCACGGCTATATTTATGTTTTGTTAAAGAGATGTGGGCAAAATAGTGCTGAATTAGTTAAATATTTGGTTAACAAGAATAAGTATTCGACATATTTCTATCGGTCACTCTCATACCCTTTTTTGCCTGCAGCATTAATTTGGCTGAAGGTTTAAAAATGAAATAACGTTATCTCTTCCACTTATATAATAGTAACAACAAATACAAACATGAAACAAATTACAAAAATGATTTGTTGGCGGTTAAAATGTTTGACGTGATAAAGACTGACAGACCAGAAAGAATATGACAAAACGTACTTACTTTGATGATGTTAAAGAAAAGACAAAGTTGCATTTTATCGACGCTTACTACTAAAACCATTCAAGGACATGACATGATAATGAATACCGAGTAGCTGGTGTTGTGAAGCTGACAGTTATTTCAATTTCGTTGGTGCTAGGTAGGTGGCTATATACATTATTATATCATGATCACAGTGATTTGAGCCGGGCAATAGTTTGTCGGCATGAAACAAACCTGTGTGGTATCATGATATAAAATAAATATTGAATGCCTATGCACGTGCAATAGTACAAAGTATATCATTGGGTCCAATTTGGACTGATCCATTTCACTCGGCTACGCCTCGTGAAATAGAAAAGTCCAAATTTGACCTCATGATATATTTTGTACTATTTCACTCTCAGGCATTCAATGTGTGTATACTATCAGGCTCCAATAGACCAGTTTCGTATGTCCCATAATGCATTTTGCATTGAAAGTGCCGCAAATACAGGCATTTCTGCGCAAACGACCATATTACTACGTTGTGCGCATGACGTCACTTGCACAGAACGTAATAATATGGTCAACTGAGCGTTTACGGTACTTTCAAGATGCATTATGGGACATACGAAAGTGGTATATTACTTTATGGCATAAAAGAGCAATCTTTTTGCCGATCTAATTTTATTAGTATTCTTTCTAATTAATTATGACGCAATTGATTAATCAAATTTATCAAACCAACATAACGGTTAAATTCGAAACCGAAGGCTACAAAAAGCTGAACTCATATTCAAGCACTTATAGATCTTGAATAAATTCGAAAACAACAAAAAGTAATGAAATTCAATTAAAACCATTAGACCATATTAAGCCATGGATGGTCCTACAAAACAAATAAACAAAAAATAGACTAGACTGTTTCAAATATAATATTACGTACAGTTTAGGTCTTTCACATATTGTAATTAATACAAACAGACAGATAAACAGAAAATCAGGCAGATACACAAACAAACACACAACCCAAACAGACAAACAACCCAACAAATAAACAAACCAACCAACCAACCAAATGTTTAGTACATTCGGGACATTTCATATCTAATGCCCCAGGCTGTTTTTAGTCTTTGCTTGGACACCTCATTTGTAATAATCAGGATGTCCAAAAACTGCACATTTTTAAATGTTTATAACTTTAAAACCAAGATTCGAATAAAACTCTAGACACATGTGTTGATAGAGGAGACTTGTAGACATTTCTTGGTACCAAACATTATACAATCAGTAACCTTATAAGATATCATGAATGTCTGAAAAATCAAAGTGGTTGAGCCAATATACCATACAGTGTGGACTCTTCTGCCACTTAACCATGACGACATGACGCCTCATAGAGCCAAACGGTTTAGAATGACTTTATCAATTAATTTTTTCATGAAGAATCATATCGCTCAAGACAAAGAAACCCTGGACTTTTCACTCTCATGATTTAAGCTCGCCCGTTTACTTTTTTGGGTTATCTGAAGGACAGTACATCCCAACACCCTAGACCAGTACTGCCCTAGACTATTCCTGACTGAAACAGAAGATTGCCAGTGAAAACAAGAAGATCAAGAAGAACACTTCCTTGCACAAACGTCGAGAACTTTGTCGTTAGAGTCAAAGAATGTTGAAATCTGCAAGGAGGCCTCCTAGAACATATTTTAAAACAATAGGCAGCCTAATTTTGACAAGAAGGAGGAAATTTAATATGTCCATGTGTGTATAACTTTGAATGTTTGTTATAGGGGTAATGCTGTTGTGCACCATTTAAAGATAAGCATAATGCTAGAATTACGCTTTGGCAAATGAAAAAAAAAAAAAAAAAATTGGCATTATGTAACTATTACGACAAATTAACATTGTAAAAGCTGTTTCGCTGAAAAGGTCATTAAAATATTCATTAATGATTCTCCTGTCTTCAAACATGTATCCCTCCCCTACATATGAGTCGTATATGTGTTTTTCTTCTCAGTATGAAACCGCGCTCTTAACGTTTGACGTAATTTACGTTCAAATTGATTTTCAAAAATGGTTAATATGTGTGGTACCAACGTAATTCTACTAGTCTCCTCTATCAATACATATGTCGATAGTTGCTATGCCAATCCTGGTTTAAAAGTTATAAGCATTTAAAAATCTGCAGTTAATTTTTGGACACCCTGTATATAAGCACAGTTTAGGATTTTTATTTGACACTGTGTAACATCACCTTCAAATATATAAACTTATGATACAATAACAACAACATTCTATTGGGTTACAAGTTTTAGTGGTTCTGCTTTGAACCCAGTCTTGACATTGAAAAGATGCAATAACAATACCAAATAATCAGTTCTAGTTAAAATGTTCTCATAAATATCAGATTTTATTTTTGACATTCTACTGCAGTAGTTTGTCTTGTGTCAGTGTAGAAATAAAATTGTTAAACCCTTTAAATGGATTTTGTTTTCTGATAGGTCAAGTGAGAATAAACTTGCAATATGTGTGAAGGAAACGTCTTTTATTGGATCATTTGCCCGCAAATAATCGGCTAAAGGCAGGACTATTATTAGTATCATTTGCAAATGATTCCACACAGTTTAGATACAGCGGATATTGGTTAAAAGAGATATATCTTCCCCTCAAGGGAATTATTCTCAGAGTAAGTTAGAATGCGTCTTTGTACAAAATTCTTGTATTCTAGCATTTTCTCTATAAAGTTCACAAAATTGGTGGAACTGTGGAAAGAAGCGCGAGATCGAGATTACCTTTAAGGCCCAGTAACACATCAACGTATATAGCTAAACGTACGCCTTACGTACTCAATTCAACCATTGGTTAGGTTTATACATTGTTGTTCATCATGTGCTGGTTATAGGAACGTTCAATACGTTATCCATACGGTGTTTAATCCTTTTGGCATACGTTCAGTGTACGATATCCGTATGTCTATCACACATCAACGTATAACACCACTGTTTGATGGGTTCATTTATTAATTTTTCGACAAAAATGCACTGTTACAATATATGCAGGCACTTAAAAGTGTTTAAATTAGTTCTGGGATTAGGTGTTGAACTGTAATATTTGTGTCCATAATTAAATTTTACATTTTATATCAAAAAATGCTCATTTTAGATTAATTATTGGAAATGTCATTATTGGTGGCGCTATTCATGTTTTGAAATTAATGATATGCATATTGCATAAATTAAATATTTGTTGTGTGAATTTAACATAAATAAATTTTGTTTTTGGTCTCCTTTACCTTATCCATGTGGCAAATGTTCAAACTAAGAGTTATAGATTTTATAAAACCTTGAAACTTAATTGATAGAAATAGCGCCACCAATAATGTGCCTTTAGCATTAAATGGCTATATTATTAGTGATCAAACAGTGGAGATAAAGCCCCAAACGTACAAAAGTCCCACATACTGAATTTATGCCAGACGGACACCACCGTATGCAAAACGTATTGAACGAACAGCAATGGTACAACAAAAACAACTATTTATTTTATTGTATTTGCGACTTATTTGAAGATGGTAGTCAATCAGTGGACCAGCACTGCTTTACATAAAGGCCCTCTACAATGTGGGATTATTAAAGTACGGTGCTGTGTGACAGAAGCCTTAATGTGGCTGCCTCAGCACAGGAAGGCTGATCTGACACGTATGTGACCGTCCATCCAAAAACAGCCGTAAATGCTACCTCTTGTCATTTTCACTTTTTTTAAATTTTTTGCAAAGACCATGCTTTAAGGATTAAATGACACCTTAATGCACTTCACACGATTTTCAGAAGTCAACTTATGGTCCGTCAAAAGGTTGTTAGGGAGTAAAATTGATTTTGATGCTAGATTTCCATAATTATTCATGTACACATGAAAAGATAAATTCGTTGCCCCTGCTAAATGCTCTTTCAAAATAAGGGAGACATCTAAGATCTCTTGCCATATTCCATTCGGTCTGATGGTCTCATAGTACTCAACACACGCTGAATATTTTCCCTGTGTTTCGCGAACAAGCAGAGGGTAGCTAATGATATTTTCTTTCACAAAAAAACGATGCGAATTGTTTCACCGATGTCTTGGTTATTTTTCTTTGTTAATATCATATCCAATAAATGAAGTTTCATTATATGACATCTTACTATTGCATGTGTCTTTATTCTTAACCCTTGTCTTACCAACGTTTTTTTTTTGTAACGTTTGTTATCAACGGTTACCACCCCCTATGAAATTTAATTTGGAGTGTTAAAAGTTGCTTTGCTTTATACCATAGTATAGGGTAGGGTCTCTTCTATCAATTGATACCAAAATCATGGAAATCGGCCAAGACGTTACGTAATTATGACGTCATAAGTACTTCCGAGTCGGAAAAATTACGATTTCGGGCAAAAGTGGCCACCAAATCGAAATTTTGCTGTAAAAGTTCTAAATATCGGAATTTTGTTGGGTTTTTTGCTTATAAAGAAGTGAAATGGTGTTTCTAATATGTTCTCTAAGTTTTAGGTGAATACCATGCAGATATTTTTCAAATGGTGGCTTTCAATTTTCTCTGGTGGCAACCACCTCCTCCTACCTTCTGACTTTGACGAGGTACCCTGACCCCCTGAAGGTGTTACCTACGAAATTTTTTCGCTAAAATGACCGCAAAGGATAAACTTACAACTACCCAAAACCCCCAGGTCATTTTTGTTTACGTTTTATGCGACAGGGTCAGGGAATCATCCCCCCCCCCCTTGGTAACACAAGGGTTAAGGCTTAGGGTGGATTCATACAGTCATACATTCGGTACCGAATGTATACTTGTGACGTCAAAATCTTTCGACACCGAATGAAACTGGATGACCATGCCGAGTTGAAACGGATTAAATAGCCCGCTTGTAATCCGGAGATATTACTGATTACATCTGGACACTAACAAAATATATCTTTCTCCGGTTCATACTTTTTATTCGATGCCGACGTCGCAAATATACATTCGGTACCGAATGTATGGGAGTATGAATCCACCTTAAAATATCTGCTGACAAGAGAAGATATCATGTGCATCCCATCATACATTGCTTCTCATGGGATTGTTTGGATAGGAAATTATTCAAATAGTCCGTGATGAAATAATCATAAATCATAAATTATTGGTTGTTATCTTGCATTTTGGGAAAGTTTGATCGCTAACTACTCACACGACTTTCTGTACAAAATTTCTAATAGGATACAATGCATGATGGGATACACACAATATCTTCTGTTTCTGCTGACTATCTTAAACGTGCAACGATTGCTCAACTTGGTCATTAAAGTATTCCTGAGTGGAGTTGATCAGCCAACTCTAACGGATTTGACATAACTTTACTAGTATTATCAGAGTATATTAAAAGTATATCCTACATAGAAATTTGCGATGGGGTAAATTGTCGGTGTTTTCTTAATAATTGACAACATTTGCATACATTTTGGAATAATTTTAAAAATAAACCCTAAAGGGTTAATATATGCATTTTTTTAGGTATTTGTTTCGGGGAGGAGTTGATCAGCCAACTCTAACGGATTTGACATGGGGGGGGCCTCACGGCAACCTCCACCCCGCCCTCTGCTACTTACGCCAATGTGTCTAATGCACCTTCAGTCTTAATTCCTTTATCGCTTATAACGACAACAATGATGTTTTCCAGACTCGAGATATTGAAATATAGCGTAAATTTGTGCTTGAAAGTTAATACTTCACCACCTGTAATCAAAAACAAATAAGAGAAAATCAATTGATGTTTATTAAAAATTACTAATATGTAGGTCAATCGACTCCGAGGAGAGTTGTATTAGTTTTACTTTTTCTTTATCTCTCTTTCATTCAAATATTTTTGGAACCAGAATAATATTTCCCGAAGCATTCTGAACCTTTAAAAGCTATGATAGTATTATACTGTATTATCCATAAAACAGGTGATTGAAAGCCAAAGGCTACACAATGTAAGGTGAATGCAGATTTGCACTTATATTGTTATTGCAGGTAGTCACTGGGTCAGGATGATAAACACCTGCATTTACAAGTTGAATTGAAGACCGTGGTTGAAGACAAGTCCAAAAAAGGTTATATTCTATGATGAATAAAAAACACAGTTCACAACCCTTTTAATTTGTTTCATAACCTATACGCCGATGCGTTTGTGACGTGCGATCCCGAAACATGTTTACCATTATAAAAAATGGGTTTTATATAGCCTTTAATGACGTGAACTTAATTGTTGTGGTTACAAATGTCAAACTGCATGTATAGTGCACAGTTTACAGGCATAACAAAGCCTCAAAATGACAAAAAATCGAAACACTGTGTTTGTTTTTTGACAAGTTTTTATGCTACAAGGTTTTGCATTTAAAATCTGCATTCACCTTGTTCACCTCCGATATTCAGTTCAATGTCAAAAATGAAGAGCTGAATTGCAAAACTGCTTTTTTTTCCAAAAATATGTCTGTCCAGTATGAGCAGTAAATGCCAGAAACTTCATTTTGCGCTACAGATGAAAATACATGTCATTCAACAACGGTTGCAACTGGAATACTTGGCTCGTAGTGTTATGTTGGGTGCTGGTACTGGTTGAATGAAAATACATGTCATTCAATGTCGTAATTTGCCAAAATTGTTTTTTTGACATATTTAGATTCCTTGTGCTTACTACAAAATACCAGCAAAGTTTCATTTCAAGAAAATTATGGGAAATGTGAAATATATCTGCATATTTTCAAGACAATCAACAGAAAATATGGGGCTTACTGATCTCTGAACGCGTTTATCTCAGTTATACGTTTTTACTCCCTCAAAACCTTTTACGGACCATTGTATGAAGTTCATTAAGGTATCGTTTAATCCTTAAAGCATGGTCTTTGCAAATATTTTAAAAAGTGAAAATGACAAGAAGTGGCATTTACTGCTGGTTTGGGATGGACTGTCACAAATGTGTTTTTGGTAGATTCTTACAGACCTTTAACTTGTGCATCATCCTGGCAAAAAAGTTTTGTATTTTTTAATTAAACATGCCCAGATGAAATTTGGTATTTATAAAATACTTCATAGCCTAATGAAGAATTGAAAAAGAAATTTTGCAACAAAATTGGAATATGGGTGGTTCTTTTAAGAAATTTCAACTTAAAAGTTGAAATTTTATGAGATGTCCTGCAAAACGGCTAACGTTCATTTTCAACAACAAATCAATAGCCGATTAATAAGGAACTACGGTATTTGATGAATTATCTAAATTACACCTCATTTGTAAAGACATATTCGTACAGAAATATCCTGATGCGACACATTTTGATGTCCTACCAGTTTTTTTGCCATTTTCTCAAAAGTGCAAAATGGACGTAAACCGTTTTGCAAGTCAACTCTTCAAATATGGTACATTAATTAAAAAGAAATATTTCATAACGGCAATATGCCAATACCCTTTGCACTTGTTTCTCGATCGTAAAGCGTTTCCTGTCTCAACCCACTATGATGTATTACCATCAGTTTATCCTCCAACGTGTACCTCTAATTCAAAGTTAATCTCAGGATATGAAATAGTCTGTCACCATAAATCTATATATCTATATTTAATTATTTCATATCTATATCTAATAGATATAGATATTATCTATATCTATATCTTTATACTAGTATCTAAACATTAATAAAATGTGAACAGAAAAAAACCAAGACCTAAAATTTAGCCAGGAACAAGTTAACTAATACGCTTTTCTTTATATAAAATGTGCATCTGATGTAGTTCTATTTATTTGATCAAGATAACGTTATTGTATATCCCCAAGGAATAAAAACAAATAAATCAAAACGCAACATAGGCTTATTTAAGATGTGGGTTTAGACTGTAAGATGCAATCATGGTTTCCTTGTTTTTGGACCATTTTTTCTTTATATATTTATCAAGTTCTTTTGTCTGTAAACCCATAGGCTATACCCATGATACCGATCTACTTCTCAAAAAGTGCTTTCGATGAAATAAAATCACCGTCAAATGAAAGTTATTGCAATCTCATCACTAAGATACATGAATTTGGTTTCGTAATGTTACCCTTAGGGTTTGATGATGGTACAGACTAATCGATTTATGAAAGGTAACCTTTACCTTGATTCTGAGTAATAAATCAAATTTTCTATTTCATGTAAACTCAAATCCAAAACCTATTACATACATTGTTTTGTTTAATAAAAATAAATTTCAAATATATGGTACATTGTTAAGCTGTTTTATTTTATTTATGGAATTCTAGATAGAGTTAACAAACTACACTCTAACTTTGCGGTTCTGCATCACATATGCTTTTCTTTATATAAAATGTGTATCTGATGTAGTTCTATTTATTTGATCAAGATAACGGTTTTGTATATCCCCAAGGAATGAAAACAAATAAATCAAAATGCAACATACTCCTATCTAAGATGTGGGTTTAGACTGTCAACTGTTAATGTTACCCTTAGGGTTTGATGATGGTACAGACTAATCGATTTATGAAAGGTTACCTTTACCTTGATTCTGAGTAATAAATCAAATTTTCTATTTCATGCAAACTCGAATCCAAAACGTATTACATGTACAGTGTGTATCAAAATGATTCGTATTCAACTTTGTGATTTTTTTACACAAAATCTAGAAATAATAGCATTACTTCATTCACTGTAAAAAAAAAAGACCAACTCAATAACTTTCATGTAAAAAAAGAATTTTGAAAATTGATGCACGCAATCGGATTTTACACCACTTTTAAGAAATTATGTCTTTTTACAAATTCGCCACGGGCAATAGATAGCTTATGCCAAGGCGCGATATCCACATTGTAGGTGTTAAACATGTGATCAGTCGTGTGGAACAGCCCAAGATATTTCAGGTTAAAATTATTTCTTAAACAGCGTCAAAGCCATACATTATCAGGAAACGGGCAACATTAATGTCTGCTAGGCAATTTTCAAAATAAATCGAGTTCTGTCTAAGTGCATGAAATATTGCCAATCTTTTTTAATTTAATTCTAAGTCTGGAATAAAAAATAAATCTGAGAATTTTCAAATCCTTAAAAATCATTTCTATAGAATTCATCCCTAAAGCAATGATTAAATTAGTAAATATTTAAAGAATCAAAAGTCAGAAAGTTACATTTTTCAGTGCAGTAACATATACCAATTTAGAATTCTTACTAGCTAAATATGAATTGTCCCCACATTCAGATAGCTGGATGGAAAGGCTCTTGTACATTTAAATTTGCCTTATTGCCTGTTTGTGTTGAACATAACTAACGTAAAATATAAATCCAAAATATATACATTACAAATGGTGTTTTAACATAATCAAGGCAGTGTTCCAATCGACACATTCTAAATCATTTCAACATATAGTGTACTTGTCTCAAAATTCGTACAAAGCACTTAATTTCTCTCGATGAGTTTAATGATGGTGGTTTTGAACAAACTTTGTACTCTTATAGCTGATTCTTATATTGATTTAACCGTTTCATCTTAAACCATTCTTTTATTGCCATCGCTGCCAACATCAACACTTGCGATGTTTTTCCTTTTTTTTTTTTTGATAACAGTTCTGTCTATTCTTTCACTCGTTTATCGAGGGTACTTCAAATCTGCCCGATGTGCATTAGTGACACAGGAGATAAAAAAATCGGCATCTTTTTCTTGGTAAACTGAGATAAATGCGTTAAACAGTTAAGGGGAGGCCAGGGACCAAAAATGTGAACATTTGCTATTTTGACCATTTTGCTTTTTTACAATTTCAAATTACACACGATTTCAGCATTCATTGACTTCAATTCCGTTTAAGCATAATTGTTTTCAAAATTTGCTAAATTTACCGTTTTTCTTCGTTTTCGGCATTTTACGCAAAACACGTTTTTCAGGACTGCGCGCGTGTAGTTTTTCTCGGAAACCGTTAATCCACTTTATATTAAACTAGGTGAGAATCTTTAAATTATGTAGATCAAACTTTCTTAAAAGAGAAGAAGTTTGAAAAGTTCCTTTTTCGTGAGACAGGTATTCGTATATTTTATTTCTAATTTACGTAGTTTTTGAAATAACACATTCCTGGTACGCGCTGTACGAAAACTGTTGTTATTTTCATAGAATATTGAATAATATTTAGAAATATATGTGTGCAAAAGAGGAAGTTCAAAATAATTTCTGAACATATCGAAATACTACGCACAGTGATATCCTTTGAAAATCTAATATGGCCGTCGTTGCCATGGCAACGGATGACAGTCTGATATCAGCGCCCGTAAATGTCGCACGGTTTATATTCTTTTATGCATGAAAAACTACCAGTATCGCTATCTGGGCGGTGGGTATGAATATTCATAAGGCTGAGTACAAGATTCTAAAATCGAATTAAATCTCTGAAAGAAGTGTGAATTTTATAATACTTTACGCAGAGCAGATAAAAGAAAGTCTTAAAAACATTTTACAATTTAAAAAACTTTTTTTACAATTTTTAAAACTGTATGTCCAATACCGAGACATTTACCGGAGTGTTTATTTTGACCAAGAGCGATGAAATTGTGTCTCAAAATTTAAGCTAAAATTAATATT
>JXSR01S027358.1:20382-33184 GCA_000969725.1 Ophiothrix spiculata | reverse complement strand
AAAAAAAACCGATGAAAATCCGACATGAGAAAGAATTACGTATATATATAACGCCTTGACCGATTGTCATGATGTAGATATCGATGGAAAGAAGAGATCATTTATTACTGTTGTAAGTAACAAATGGACTTTAGGCGTATCAATTTCAAAATCACAGTGGTTGGTAACCATCCAATCAGGAGGTCATGTTACTCAAAACATGGTTAACCCTTGTCTTCCTAAGGGGGTTGTGGTGGGTGGTTACCACCCCCATCTAAACGGATGATCGCTGATTGCACCCAAACGCAAAATAAAGTAACCCTGAGCACTGAGCATAATTGTTTTTACATCCTTTGCGGTCATTTTGATGAAAACAATCGGGGATACCTTCTAAGGTTAGGTTATTATTTTGAAAAATATATGCATGATATGGACTTGAAACTTACAGAACATGTTAGAATTGTCAATTCCTTTATTCATTACCAAAAACGATGTTTTGAAAAAGTGGCAATTTTTGCCCAAAGTCGATTTTTTTGGTCCGGAAATACTTTGTGACGTCATAATTACGTTACACGTCGACCAATTTTCATGATCTTGGTATCAATGGAAAGAAGAGACCCTACCCTATACTATAGTAGCAAACAATATAACGTTGAGGGTCCCAATTTCAACAGGGGTGTGGTATCACCCCCCCCCCCCCTCACGGGAAGACATGACAAGTTGACGGTCGGTGTAAGTGACCAAACATGTATCATTATGGTAATTCACTGCTTTCTCCACCGCGCTATCTCAGACGGTAATTATGCAAAATCATCTTAATGCTATACCAATCCCAAAGGGACAAATTTCTCGTTAAGTGCTGCCCCTAGATTTTCTAATCACTTTTTCTATTGTCACAGATGCGACAATTGTATTTTACATTGCAGATATATGTGATTTTTATATACATTTTTAAGACGCTGTATTTGAATGATTGGTTTTATTTATTCTGACTTTACTGTACAGTCATCTTTCAGAAAACAAATCTGAAATGTTACACCAGTCTTTCTTAGAACCAAAAACGTGTCATCAATCAGTACTGCATTACATTTTATAAATTTAATAATAAATGACTTAAAATCGTGAAGAAATAAAACTACTTGAAATTTATATACATTTGTCAGTATATGAAGAGTTTGTTTCCAAAAGGGCCTAAATCCATTTTTGGTCAAAATTGAGTTATTGGTGCCATAGTGTAGTACTATAAAAATATATTATAAAGCTCTGATTTCCATGAGTGGTTTCAGTTTTGTCAGAGTGCTAACGCCTAACATTTAATGCAGTAAAAACTTGAAAATTATTTTACAATAACAAGGAATAAGTTTTTGCTGATTTTCTCAGAACTATGAAAAGTGGATTTAGGCCCTTTTGGAAACAAAATCTTCATATGTGATACCTTCCTGTGTCAGCATTTCTTTATTCATTAAAATCATGTCTAATAGCACGAATATAAGAATAATAGTAGTCCCAAAAATTCTTCGCTTCATTTCCATTGCCGTAACTTGATACAGATGTGACATCTATTTTTTCATATATCCAATAAAATAGTTTTAACTGGGTCATCTGTTTTAAATACGCTTGACAGAAATTTGACAAAATCTCCATCACAAATGTATTAAAAACAAATAAATCTGTTAGATGTTTGTGAAGAATTTCGTGTCACAGCAATCACAGCATCATATAAGTTGATTAACGTTAGAGCGATATACTAGTACTTTGGATAGTCTCTTATAATTAAGAACTGAGAAAAAAAAACAGACCCGAAAATAGCAAGTCTATCCACTTTTATTTAGTATAGAAAAGAAAATTTTTACCGATGACACGTTAACCTGACAAAATAAAGTATTCAGGTAATATCGTTAGGAATGGACAATAATAAAAAGATCTGCTAGACTACAATGTAACTGAAATTAAATTGGCCTAAGTGGGATAAAGTTTTTTTACAATAAAACGTAGACTCTTTATGTCAAACTCCAAGATCCAGTCCAAGGGACCTACTCAAAATGAGAAAGAATGTCAAAGTGTCTAGAGTCTGTAACAAGTAAAACTAAATTAGTCTAATGATGATATAATATAATATGATATAAAATGACATCATTTGATCTTGTTTGTGAATCGGTTATATTGAAAAGATACCCTCAGTAATCCGTCCTTTATGAAGCATGATTGGATCGTTAATGCCACCTGAAAGTAGCTTTTATTTTCTTGCACTACTTCTCAAATGCATAGTGTAAACAAAATAATTCTTCCCCGCCCATCAAATGTTTGCTTTCAGTGAAATTGAATCCGTCTTTCCGACACTTTTCAATTGGCCATCAAGTTAGATTATTGTGTTTTGTTGATTCTGGCCAAAAGGTATAGTAAAGGAAACATCTAAGAGGGCTTGTTCTGTTATTGATGGCTGTCAAATCAAAGCAGACTTAGGGTATCATGAAATTTAGTAATACTGATACATCATTATTGCCTTATGCAATAGAAAGGCCGGCTTGCCCTCTTTAAGTTGAAAAATGGGGTAGCAAAATATACGAGTTTTTTTTTCAAAAACGACTATGTCACAAGTTACAAGCAGAAAGTCGGAAATGAAGGGTTTGAATTTATATGAATTTATAAATGAAATTAGGCTTGGAGATTAATGTTTGTATTTTTTGTTGTAAAGTCTTTCGTTTGACACGCTGTTTTTGGGATTCTTTTTTTGTTTTTTTTGTTTTTTATAGTTTCTTGAAAGTTATTCTGTTTTTATATATTCTTCAATAATATATACTTTTTTCTGTACTTGATATGTATTTACCATATACATATTTGATAATTTATCTTTATTTTTCTTCATTTTGGTCGTTTTGAAAATGTAAAAAACATACGAATCATCGATAAATTTCTTTGGTTTGAAGTCAATATATATAGTCAACGCAAACACAAACGCAATTTCAATAATTGAATAAACAAACGCAATTTCCTCCACTGAATTCACATTCTAAACTGATATAAAAAACTAAGATGAACTTTTTCTGGGTAAATGAAATTATTCTGGGTAAAAATAATACTCAATTTTTAAAGAAATCACAATTTAAAGGTTAGAATTCCTTCATTTTAAAAGTAATAATGAGCTATTCACAGGAACAAATCAATCTATACTTAGAACGTACGGTATATTACGTGAATCAAAAAGAGTTCTGCACGAATTACAGATGAACTTGACCTTGATAAAATCACTAAAGTATATTATATTTCCTGCTCTTTTAAAAAAGCAAATTTAATATACTTTCATATGCAGAAAAATGATATAAATCGGCTGAAGGCAAGAATCATAGTTATTCTTTCCTATTTTTTCTTCTGGAAATGTTTAACAAACAAAATGTTTTGCAATGTTTGACGTTCCTTATTAATTTAACTACGGATCACGATTTCAAGACTTTATAAATGCATAAAGTTGTACAATGAATTTTCATTTCTCACATTTTGATTATACTCGCAGTGTTATAGGCATCTCTGCAATGCTTCTAGTGGAATCGAATTCATATTGCATAGAGTACAGAGCTGTTGTTGTCTAATGCGTGTCAATCTTAACTGTTTTACCAATTTAGACACCTGTTTATTTATCCTGGTGAAATTGGTTTGACTTTATTTTCTTTTTGTAGGCAGTGCATTAAGTGTGAGTAGAGCTGAACCATTAATTGTGTATTGTGTGATTACCCTATGTGAAAAATGAAAACTGAGATCAAAATTTCAAACGGTTGGTGTAAAAGAATGGTAACGGCTTTGATGTTAAATTTTGAGTCAATATTTAGCTGAGATTGCAAATTTTTTATAAATATTGATGGAATTTGAGGGCTAATTCTTTGATTTATGGGGATCAGACTGACTGTCCACTTATCTTTTGTGTTTACTTCGTATAATTCTGACATAGCTGGCCACAATTAATGCAGCTTGATAGCTCTGGCCAAAATTAAGGGGCCTGTTAAGGCTTTTATTTTGACTTTCTTTTTTGGCTTATAAGTCTAAAAATATTAAGTTACAATATAAAAAAGTATACATTTCTAGAAAGAAAATTTGACAAGGAATCTGTTTATGCCATTGGTTTGGTTCAAAAATGACCATATTTGGTAAAACATAGCAAAAAGCAGTGATTTTGCCTACACATGAAACGGGAAAGGTAACTAAAAAAATTGTTACTGCCATTTTATCACTTATATATTTTTGGAAACTGCACACAATTATCTAGGATCGCATTTTTTACTTTTTTAAATAAAGCCGAATTTTTCGAAATATAATAAAAACCATGTTAAATGTGCCATTTATCTGCATCAATGTTGATAGAAATTAATGAATATCTTTGATTTTAGGACCTTAAATTGAAAAATGAGAAACGCGATCCTAGATTATGATATACTGTACATTATGTTTAAAAAATCTTTCCTCGTACTTTTTAGATTTTTTAGTTACGTTTCCCGTAAAAATGATGTTTTTTCATCAAAACTGATATGGAGACATCCCATGTTTAATGAAGAAATCGCACATTTTGACCTAAAATCCATGAATTTTGAGGTCTAAACTTTGGGCATCGGACAATAAAACTTATTATGTAATTGATATTATTGGTAAGTATTGTACTCAACTTTCAGATCCGAATTTAAGCTCCGTATTTTGTAAATATTGAAAGAAATCTAAAATACCAATGTTCAATTATTTGGTCTTTGTTTACAATATTGACAAGTTTATTGCGGGATTTTAACAAAATGTGCTCATGCAAGAACATAACGCAACGCGTTCACCCGCGCACGCAGTACTTGTTACCGCGCAAAAAGTCACGCACATCAAAACACGCAACCTAAACGCAAAATATAGGACGCGTAGTTATGCCCGTAATTTCCCGCCAACAGCCACGTGTTTATTTTACTGTAAAATGTCAAAATGATCTTTTAATTTTACCTATAAACAAGTTTAAAACTTTTGTTTTGTAGTATTTTATTGTCTGTAATAAAAGGTAACATGCTGAAGTATCAGAAAATGCAGAAAAACTAAATTCTGCTACCGAACAAACGGCCGGGTTAACAGCTTGATAGTCTTAAAACACTGCAGGTGAATTACCAAAGTAAACAGATTGGACATATCATGGTGTCATGTGGCATTAGTTGACGAAATGTCACTAACATGTCGAGTCGCCTTCATGCATGTAACTGACTAAACGATTTATCTCCAAAGCATCTGTAGCGCCGAAACCGTGGGCGGTGAAAAAAGGCAAGAAAAAAAAAGTAAAGAAAAGAAGAGGAAGAACTCGAAGAGGAAAAGGAAATTAAAGAACAGGACAAACTTACCCGGGAGAAACTCTTTATGCCTAACTGATTTCATACTTTTATCAAATCCCTGGTAAAATAGCATAAAAATGAACATCAACTTCAAAAACTTTATTTGGATAATAATTGCACGTATTATGTATGTTTTTATTTCTGAAAACAGCTATAAACGAATATGACATGCAGTGGTGATCGAAAATGACGTCACATAGCTTCACATAATATAATACAGTGCCGAACAGCTTCATACACCAACGGAACGTCTAATCTTTACACCAAAATGACTTGCCGTAACGGAGACATTTTCGGCACTTTTAGCCCTCCTTTTCGGCACGGATACATTTTCGGCAGGATACCATTTCGGCGCATCAGCATCAATCGTTTATACTTTACTGGTTATAAGCATGTAGAGGTGAGGGTTTCCTATGACGCAGCATTTTTACTTGGTTAATATTCATTTATTAAGCAACTATTCACATTTTCATGTAACTGTCTATATTAGTGGCAAATAATTCAACTTAACCATATTTGTGCCATTTAGTATAAATTAGCTTTTGTTGGGCACTATTCAATCTTTTTTCGTTAATACTTGTAATTTACCAATTACGAAATGAAGTTAATGAGTACATAAGACCATATATTTATCAAAACTACTGGTATTTATCATTAGTAGGACTGGTCATTCCAGAACTTATTACGGACTTGCAAATGCTACTCGAAGACAAATTTAGAAACAAGTCTAGCATGCATCATTATTAAGGGTAAAGGGAATCCGTCTGCTCAGGAAAATGTAAATCCTAACTATTTTTTAATCATGAAAGATAAATAGTTTCCACTGCCTTTGCGGGGACTCGAACCATGGATTATGGCAGGGGTTAGTCATGCATTACGAAGTCGAGGGGCCTACCGCTGAACTATCAAGGCAGCGTTGAGATCGTGAACTAAAATCTAAAACATAAACATAAGAATGCCTTATTTTTCTTTTGTTTACATAAAAATTGCAATTTTTGCCTCATTTGAATGCTCAATTTGTAATTAAATTATGCAAATGCGTATATCAGACAAAATGTAGATAATGTAGATACTTAAAACAGGCAATTCACAGCTCAAACCGAGCGAACTCAGAGTCGTAATTCACATCCGGATTTTCGGGCAAAACAACGCGGGTTTGTTACATTCAAAATTAACTAAGCATATTTATAAAATATTGTTTGTAATTCAATAAGAAGTATCAAGCCTACAACCTGCCGAAATTTGAAACCAGTCGAATTGTTCGAACATCATGAAATTATTCGGTTTCGGCGAAAAAGGGTCAACGTTTTCGAAGTAGTCTTTAGGCGTCATTTTGACCTTGATAATGGACGTGAAATCACTAGTTAAGTTACATGTATAAACAAGAGACTCTATTCAATATGTATGCCAAAAAATGTGATATTCTGATAGGTGCAAGTACGTAAAAACTTGCAGTAAACATGACATTCAGCCGAGCGAGACGTGTTTAGGGACTGTAGCCTTAATCACATCAGATACGGTAACATATTAGCCGGGCAAATTATGGTCAAAGCCTTTCAAGTAGAGTTTAGTATGACCAGATTTAAAATGGTATAAGTCAGACAAGGGACATTTTCACAATAAATATAAACTGTTTCTTACTAGGGGCTTTGCAAAGTCGTATCATAGCAATCTGGATATTAACTTATCCGGAATTGAACAAACAAAGTGCCAAACGTATTTGATAAGCTGACTTAAATAATAAATAACTAGATATAAATTAGTCTAGGCTAAACAAGAGATACTTGGTAATAGATATGTTTTCAATAGAGCCTTTTTGGGCTTTGATGTAAGTTTATATATTTCATATAACATGAAACGCTGATCAAACGATGTGTTCCCCATGTACTTCCAACACATCGGCAATGTATCGTGAGAAATTTGTACCTGAATTATCATTATACTGTATAAGGATTTTGGAGGTTGTTTGTACTTTGGAGGTTGTTAACCCTTGGAAATTGGTGCCCAAACAAATTAAGTATTTAGGAGTCCAAAACGCACAAATGCATTGCGAAAGTATTGGGAGCATAGTGGGACCAGGTCCTTGATTATGTCAGCTTATCAATTGGCAGATAAGTTAGTTGTGGATTTACTATACATGAATTTCCTTAGAGCTTTTATCATTAGATAAAACAAAAACAGCTTTATTATTGTTTGTTTGTTTGTTTACCTCGGTTGGTCCGTGACGGACACATGCCATTAGATCCATGATGAACTCATGGTCTCTTCAAAGCTCATACAAAAGTACCAACCTGGATAGCCAGAAATGGCTAATCTATGCATGCTGGCCAATGCATCTTTGAAAATAGAAAAGATAGCAAGAGAAAGAACAAGATGGCCACTCCCAACAAAATTGTACAATTTACTCTTAGCCCTTACTTCGTGACAAAAGAAATCGGGAATTCTAATCTCATTCCCCGATGCAAAGGCTTGTATTATAGTGGGGTTTTATTTTCATTAAAGTCCTTAAAGGTATAGGTCCCGATCACATGTTCATTCCATGGTTTAACCTGAAGTAGTATATTTTATGTAAAATTGATGCCTATATTTTTCTGATTATAAATTAAAAATTTCATCTTCAAATTCTTTATAGTTTTTGAGATATGGTACAAATCGTTAAAATGATTTATAAGTATACCTATTTTCCATTTCAGCCTCATCCCCAGAGTTACATATATGTTTTTTTGCCTCTGAAGAGTTATCAACAAACAACTTAAGTCTATGGCTTAACCTTACAAAATACATTCACAGATTAAGGTCAATTACTTAAAAGTATATAATACTGAAATAGGATCCTACACCTTTAAAGGTAAGCTTAGGATTCATTATGTAAACATGTGCTATTTCGGAAGTTGTTGTTTTCAATACTTTCAAATAATACACAGGTTGTTTTTCATGTAATTTCTTATTTGATACTAATTAAGAATTTTAGATGACCATTAAGATGGAAGCAGTCGGACAAACTTTGATACATTTTGAATTTCAGTATTACCCTAAATACATTCATAATGCGTTTTATAGTTTGATAAGGTGCATCTATTTATTTTTTACGAAATAAAAAAAAAAAAAACACACAAAACGTTGTACATTTTTTTGTCTCCATTGCATAATTATGTAACACATTGTCTTAATGTGATGATTTTGTTACGTATTGACAGCGGATAACTTTACGTTATACTATGGTATCAAGTATAGCACCTGCAATCCCCTGTTCTGTAAAACGTGATACGGAAACTTTTCGGTAAGGCTATCCAGGTTGGTACTTTTGTATGAGCTTGGAAGAGACCATGAGTTCATCATGGATCTAAGTAAAGTACCTTTTTCTATAATAGATTATTTTATTTTGCAATTTTTACCTTCCTCTCGACCTGTCCATAATTTGAAGTAGGGAACACTATTTTCAATGAGTAAATCAATACAATCCTCCAATATTTGGCAGTGCGTAAATGCGGAAAAAGTGGCCATACAAATATAATGTTTGACATATTCAGGCAAGGGATCATAAAAATCAAACTTTTGGTCAGTGAAGTTACACACGACTTGGTCAATACGATTCACCTGAAGATGTTACAGTGGTAGTGTTATACAATGATTATGGTCTTGGTGAAAAAAAAAAGATGTTGATGTATTTAACACACTTTTGGCCAATCTAGTTGAACAAAACTTTTTTATATTGCTGCAGAAACATTTAGCTCGTGTCAATAATTATTCATTGAACCATTTTGACAGCGAAAATTGGATTTTAATAATCTGACTTTCTGGTTACCGGTATTGCTGCTTTGTACCCGGTTAGTTTATTTGTGTGTTTATTCATTAATTTCCTTTTTATTTATTCATTTATGTATTGTGTTTGTTTTTCTTTTGTTATTTTTCTTTGTTTGTGTATGCGTGTGGGAAAGAAGTTGAAAGAATTCTTAAATAGCATGTAATTTTATGTAGGGCCTACATAATCCATTATAGACATGATAGGCACAATTTGTATGAATCGAACTTAAATTTTATCAATTTATTTATAGAAGTGAATTTCATAACACAAACACAATTTCCAATTTTTATGCCAACATTAAATATAATTATAATAATACATACAGACAATCCTGAACCAAATTCGATATATTCCGTATGATTGTGTATGTTTTTTAATAGGCATGCATGTAAAAAACTTGGAGTAGAAATCCATATTTGCATGAAGATACCTTGATGGATTGAATACTGAAACAAATAATGGAAGGCAGATCTGAGAATTTGCAGGGTAACTCGGACATATTTCATATTATTAACAAGGTGGCACATTCCCCTCCACCCCCATAAAATAATGCAGGTTAGCTTACTCTTTCAGTAATTTTAGTATAATAATCACAATTACACGAGGGGTTGAATTGTTCAATTTTTGCACATCAAAATATTTCTCTCCGTTTTGTATCTAACCCCCGACGTACTTAATCCAACGATAGTTTTGTTTTGATAATAGATTCAAAATCTATCATGATATCCGTACCATATTTTTGGCATTAAATAACGTATTTCAAGAATTTTATCATGATGCAAATTTACCTTTTTAAGTATACTATAAAAAAAACATAAATAGATCGGTCACGTTAAATGTCAACATGACACTTCACAGACACTTCCACACGGTCAGTTTGATAGTGTTGAAATGCTGCAGGTGAATTAACAAATTAAGCAGTTGTGACATCAGTTGCCGAAACGTCACTGACATGTTGAGATGACTTCAGGTACGTGTCCAAGCGATTTATCTCAAAGGCATCCGTCGTTAGCATTTCAAAGTGGTTATGAGGTAGTTCCTGTCACGCAATTAATAACGTTTATGAAATACCGGATGTCCCAAAAAGAATTAACTCCTATCTTTGGGGTCATATTGTCAAAAAGTGCAAATTTGTAACACAGTTACAAACAGTGATTGTTTTACATTTATTTCGCCGTTAAAAGTACCATGGGTACCCAGGACATGTTATATGTATTTTTTTACAGCAATCACCGACAGTTTAGAATTATTCGACGGATTACTCATGCAACTGCAACATTTTGAATATGTCCACTTAACCGTTGGAAATAAATATTGCTTTTAGTTAATGTCAAGTCGATGAAACAACCTGTCAAGTGTTTTTGTAGAGGACTTTGAAAACTACAACCTTCCGTTAATTACTTTAATAACATACAGCTCACGGCATATTTAACAGTTTCCTCTTTAAGGATTTACAAATGCAAATTTGAACAAATCTAGAAGTTCAAAGAATGAGAGCACAGAACAGGGAATAACTATAACGTCTAAATACTATAACACACATAACAAAGTAGTGTTTGGAGGATTATTCGCTCGATTTTTAAAGCTTTTAACGGACACAGTAGAGAAATTGCGAAACACGCCCGTTAACTTTGACGCTAACGTAAACCTTATTTTTCATTCATATGCAAATGATTACCCATTTGCTTTGCGGGCATTAACAGCTATATTTAAAAATCAACTCACATTCAACTTCGTGTACTTTTATACAATAGGCCTACTATAAAAATATATCACCTTGACTTAAACACACCGTCGAACAAAGTGTAGGCATTGACTAAAGCTAATTAACATGTTTTTTCCCAGGTCAACATCCAGAATCAGCATCCAGAAATAAATTGAAAGCTTGATTTTGGTATTTGTAAAGTCAATATGCTTTATATAGCGTCAAATAGCCCGATTTTGACGCTACGTTAATTTGGGATATGGAATATATATGTATATTGTGTTCTTTTTCCGGCAACACTAATTGGTTGATGACGGTCAGAACTAAAGGACTTCATTACGAATAATGGGGTTTTAGATAGTCTGTAATGACCTAAACTGATTTTAAGTAACGAATGTTAAGCTGCAAGTCCAGTGATAAGTCAGGAGGCATAACAAAGCAACCCCCCTCCAAATCGAAATACTGTACATTTGTTTCTTCAATTGTAAGTATGATTAGGCTCTTACAAAAAGTATGTCGCTTTTGTTTATATCACTATAGGGACATATTCAAATATCCGGATAGCAGCACCGCAAATGAAAAATCACAAAAATGTGGACCTGATAAAAGGATTCACTTCTGCTGAAATCCTTAATTGATTCAAAATGCACCGCAAACCCATACAGTGCATTACTCACTGTAACCGTTTTGTTTTTGTTTGTTTTTTTGAGGGGGGAGTGCTCCCCGAGAGAACAGACCAGCACCAGCAGAAAACCACAGGTTGAGTTACTGATGAAGTGTCCAATATTTCATAAAGGAAATTCTTTACCTCATACGTATCAAAACTAATGATATAATGGGGAAAAAACCACCGCAATTGATAACTTGTACTGATCTTTCACTACAAAATATCTGTACCGACTTGGCATCGACGAAGGGTGACGGACTCGAACATCACAAAAATGTGGACGGCAAGCGATGACTTAAGATGAAAAATCAAAATTTGCTGACGGATGGTAACGACCTTCATCGACACTAGCGACGTGGTCAGATGGCTTCTGCAACAATAACGTGACTTGATGACCGGCATTAAAGCCCGTATTAGTGCGGGTGGTGTAGCAGGGGCGTCGGAACCGTAAGGGCCATGTGGGCTTTGGCTGCACCACTTTTCGGCCAGAAAAATAAATATTCAAAAAATTAAATTAATTTAGTGTGTTTTATTATGGTCTAACATAAACAAATACAACAAATTAGTTGTTTACTTACACATGGGCAACAAGCTGCACCACTTTTACCAGTGGCCGCACCACTTTTATTTTCCTTCCGACGCCCCTGTGGTGTAGTCTTCTTGACAACGACTACCAACCAAATTGTGATAACCTCTAAACAACTACACACAGCTACAAACCGCATGAAAACACTAAAGAACTGAGGGCTGCAGTGACCAACGAAACCTATAAATGATATCACAACTAATTTTTTGTCATCGCAGAATTTTAAAAACTTGCAACAGAAAGCGACTGATAGCCAAACGACAATCGAAGTAAGCGTTAACTGTCGATGACTGGCGGACGAGTGAAAACAGCAACCCGTTGCTTGTCGTTACCACTTGGTCGTCACAGTGTAAACCCACCCATAAATTTAACATTTTAAATGATTTTTCTAACTTTATACGAAAATGGTATAAAATAAAATAAAGCCATTTAAGTTGAAAATGATAATAAAAATACTTATTTTGGGGTTTGTTTGTTTTTCAGTGCAATAAACAGGTTACTTCTACACAACATCATTTAAAATCATGTGCAGTAAAGACATAATGAAACAGAAAAGATGTTCAACGTTGTTACAGTAAACGTCGAAGTATTGAAATAAAATAACAGAAGCACTGATGCAAGTTGACAGTTTAATTCCGCCCACTTAACCACGTCAACCGTCGAAAGCAAACATCGCTTACAGTTATTGTCAAGTTTATTAACTATTTTTGCTACAACC
>JXSR01S027357.1:4993-25738 GCA_000969725.1 Ophiothrix spiculata | reverse complement strand
TTTGCGAAGAAAAAGGACCGATTGGAATACCAGAAAGCCTGAATTTGCTACCCGAATTTGCGGCACGTCCCCATAACCCCTTTTGTACTAAGTAGTCCCCCCCCGGGTTCAAGCAGGCCCTGGCACTTTATCCCCATATAGGCCTACTTCATATAGCTCATTTGATTACTATTTCGCAATAGTTGCTGATCAGTGGCTCCATGCAATTACAAAAACCATGGAAATTTTTTTTTTCCATGCAAAAACGAGGTCGCAAATTGAATAATCCTACTCAAATAAATCCTGACATCGTCTTTAAGCTTTGTTCACAAATGGAACTTTGCTCGAGTTAGATTTTTTGACGACCCGTGATAAAATGCCAAACGTATTTTCACTATTAAACTCTATTACCACTCTTTCCACCCACTCTTGTCAATATGCAACAATGGCTTGTATATAAACCTCATGTGACCTTGAAATAACCTTGAACAAATTTGTCTTCCAACGTTGCCCCTATATCCACCGACTCTCGTCGATATACAAAAATGGCTTGTATATAAGCCTTGTGTGACCTTGAAATGACCTTGAAAAAATTTGTCATCCAACGTTGCCCCTATCTATCAACTTTCATCAAAGTATTACTATTGATATTGACTCAGAAATATGTCTGAAATAATGGTTTCGTATTACTATTGATATTTAACTCGGAAATATGTCTGTAAAACAGACTCCCCACTTCCATACTCTACAACTCGTTTTGATCATTTTCTGTCTTTTCTGTCAATTCTGTCTTTTCTGCCTTTTCTGCATTCTGTCTTTTACACCTGCCGTGTTAGGTGATCGTGGCTCTAATCTGTCGGACGCATGTGTTGCATTTGGTGTAAATTACTCATTCATTGTTACTGGAGTGAAACTTATTGTGCGATGTCTATGGAGTGAACCAATATGGACCAATATTTCCAAAATATTTTGTGTTTCCGCTCTGTTTCATTAATATTTTCTTACAATAAAGCTGAAAGACTCATTTTATGCACAATATGTTAAAGAAAGGGGTTGATACAAAAATCAATTTGACTGAAAGGATGAATTGTGTAGTTTTTTTTTCATTCACCTCCAATGCAATGTTTCACGCCAGGGAGTAACATGAAACAGCCTCAATTGACTAATCAGAAGACAGGATTCTAGTCTGTGACATCAGTGCGTCCAACAGAATGTATTCATCCTACAATGCTTTTCAATTCAGTTAATTACTTGATACGTGGTGCCAGGATTTATCTGGCATGTCTGGTCTCATTCCATTTATTGGTATCGGAAAAAATAACAATATTCTATGCCTCGCATAAAGTGAAAATTTACTTAAGTCATAAGTCATTAGTGTCATTTAGTCATTTATTCAATACGCATTCACAAAACGTTTCCAAAAACAAACTCGCAGGGGGCTTAGGGCATTCTATAGTTAGAGCAGATGGTATATCATAGAGATTACTAGTCCAGTAAAATCAACAGAAATTTGCTTGAAAGGTCAAAGTAATTAGAACAGAAATGAAACTTCTACTATGCATTTTCTGAAGGTGTCAGAAATAATATACAAAAAAGTTTACCAAAATCAACCCTTGGGAAGTATGGGAAAAATGAGAAAAACAAAATGGCCTCCAAAATAGCATATATTTACTATAATCTGCTTACAAAATTCCTTTTTAACAACTTTATATGCAAAATTATCATTGTGCAATGTTGTCTTTAACAATAGCAAATACATATTTAGAAATTGAATTAGGTCAATTGCATGTTTTAGATTCAAGATGGCGGCCAAATAGCATATATTCATGAAAATCGACAAAACAAGCATATTTAAATTAAAAAGTTTACAAATTAAGAGAAACAAACATAAGGATGATAAATTTGACCTGAAGTCGTGCCATTTACTAATTTTAAATAAAAAATGGAACCCATTTAAGGTCCAAAATGGCCACTAATGATACAATCTTGTAGCTCGAAATGGATAAAAGTGCCATTAAACAGTATTAAAAACCGTAGATATTCAAAAGAATTGATGTAAGATGGGTATGCGGGTAGGAAAGACCTATTTCCTCCCTATGTTTTATTTCAAACATGTTTCAGAATTCAAATGACGTTCGTAACAAGGTTCAAAATTAGCTACCAAAATCATGTTGTCGCTCAAATATGGATAAAGGGGCATTTGAACAGCATCGTAAACCTCTTTCTTTTTTAGATAATCGATAGAAAATGATGTCTATGGTATCATAAGCCCAATGCAGGGAGCATTTTTTTTAATCTAAAAAGCACACCATAAAAAAGTCCAAAATTTCCATCAAAATTTTATTTTGTCACACAATAGAGATTGAAGAATGCATTAAAACAGCATTAGAATTGTTTACTTTTTCAAAATAATCAGTGGAAAATGGCTTTGAGGGGGCCAACAGACGAATCTCTTCAAAATCTGTTTCAAAGCCAATATGACACCCATTATAAGGCCCAAAATGACCACCAAAATCGCCAAATATTGTGTTAAGGTGGCATTAAACAGCATTAAAAATCTTTTTATTTTTCAAATTAAAAGATAGAAAATGGTTATGAACGTACCAACAGATCCACTTGTCCATAACTTATGTTGCTAACATTATTCAAATCCAATATGGACCCCATAAAAAGTCTAAAATTACCGCCAGATTATATTTTGGAGGCACAAAATGGGTTTATGGCATATCAAGACGGATATTTTAATCCCCATTAGCAGAAATTTAATCTTGTTGGTTAAACTTTTTAACCCACAAATGAGTGGTTCACTAGGTAATCCGCGTTGATTAAAATTTTAATCCGCGTTCTAACGGTGTATGTTAGTCTCTTTTCAGAACCAATCGAGGAAATGCTCAAGGCTACTTCTTGGCAGGGGGAAACATGCATTGGTTTCCTGTAAGTACAACAGTATTATATGGTTTCCATTATTAAGTTGATTCGATATCAAGAAAAGTTATCAAAACATTTGATTAATACTTCAGAGATCAGGCCACATAAAAAAATAAGTTGTTTCTCGTCCGAAGGTTTCTCAAAATGTAACGAGGGAGGCAGGTGCTAAGATTTTTTTAAAGGTTGGGTGAGCCTGGGTGATCCAGGTTTACCCTTGGTTGATGTTGACTGCACATTCAGTTGCTGTCTTTTAACTCTATGTGATATGGATAGAAGATTTGTTCCACCCATTTAGTTGGTTTGATGACAGTTTCAACGTTAAAAACATCAAAAATTGCCAGAATCTTTTAAAAAGGAAAGCGGGGTCTTGATATTTGAATGATTTTGCTCAATTTTTTAATATCTTTTTAGCAAGTTTGCAAATAAATAAATAGATAGATAGATAGATAGATAGATAGATAGATAGATAGATAGATAGATAGATAAATAAAAAAAAATTGGTGCGAGGGGACGAGAAACAACTTTTTTTTTATGCGGCTTTAATGTCCCTGTTACTAACTATGTGATTTATATATCCACCCAAGAGGATGTAAGATTACCAAAATTTTGACAGTCGACCGGGGGGGGGGGGGGGGGGGGGGGGGGAGGGGCAGGGCACTTCCAGATATTGGTACGCGTCAGGTACCTATTAAGTAGACCCCCTTTTCGCTTCGATCTCGCTTAATGGTCCCCCTTTTCACTGAGCTGTCCGCCAATGACACCTCCCCAATTTTTAAAGTCCAACTTGCATGATACCGCCCCTTTTGAGAGTGCCTCTCACCCGTTCCCCTACACTGAATGACCCCCATTTTAGCTCAATATATCCATTTATGTCCACTGTTTACTACATTAAGAAGATCAGCGATTTTTTAAATGTTAAAGTGGGGCTCATTCTATTCCAAAACTGACACTTAATGCTTCCATTTTATCAAGGGGGGTTGGGCGGAATTGATTTTCAAAATTAATCCGCCCATTGACCTCGATGTTAAAATGAACATCAAACCAAATATGCTGTTTAGTTCATATAATATAAAATATGTTTTATTAAGTTTTCAACCTAATGTTGAGCGATTTTCAGCTCAAATAGTCGTATTTTTTATGGGGAAAAAAGCAGTTCCTGAGATTTCGATTCGAAAAAAAAAATACTTACATAGACCCTATTTTTGACCAAAATTCAGTTCCATAAGACATTATGTTGGATATCGCGAAATTTTTGAGTACCCCCCCCCCCCCTGGGATGTGAGTATCCCTGGACGGTCTCAGAATTCCAGACGTTTACTTGTTTTGCAAATTCTTAAAAGGAAAGTCGTTAAATGTCATCCTCTATCAAAATAGCCACCGCTCTGGATTTACAGGGGTGGGGGGATACTTATAGAAGACAAATGTATCATTAAATAAAGATTTGAGATTTGAGACTCAGTAAACTAATGTCAGTTTCTTCCATCCACTTCTTTTCTCTCCACAGGTTGGTGCCTCTATATTCGCCAGTAACATAGGCAGCAAACATTTCATAAGTCTTGCAGGTGCGGGGGCTTTTTCCGGAATCGCAAGTGCTGCATTTGAACTTAATGTAAGTGTTAGGGCGTGTTCACACATAATAGTTAAGGGGTTTTCGCTGAGATGCAGTTGCTTACGACTGAAAAAAATGTTTGCATCCGTTTTGCGTGTTCAAATTTCAATGCACACTGAACGCATGCTTTACTAACGCGTTTGGTTAATCACGCGCCGCCTAGCTGCAGACGCAGATGTGCCTTCAAAGTAATCAAATTTTATCAAAAAAATGCCAGTTTTGGTCGTTTTTCTTAGAAACTAACACGGTGACCATATTTTTTTTATTTCAGTATTTTGAAGAGCGCAAAAAGTGCTTTAACATATGTAAAAATTAAAAAAATAAATGGAAGATTTACTATTTTACAAGCACATAATGATCGACATTTTGGAGTTTTCCCTATACTTTGTATGGTTAATCGGGTGATTTTTTGGGAAAATTTGTACTTTTTGAAAGGCCTGTATCTCAAAAACGAGCACGGTGACCTATTTTTTTTTATTTTAGAATCGTTATCAGCACAAATAAATCTACCAAATACTAAATTTTTAAGAAAATAAATGGAGTATTTGTATCTTAGAGAAAACCCCTTAAGACTAGCAGTTGCGTTCACACTGGGACACAACTTTCGCGTTAAAACTAGCGGCGCGTCACATTTTGTCACGAGCGAGACACTTTCTATTATTGCGTTCACACTGGAAATTTGATCATGAGCGGCTCACGAGCGAGAATATAGTCATGACCAAATTCCTCTGTCTGAACACGCCCTTTGAAAGCAAATAGATCTCTATGCACAAAAAGCAAGATGTAAAACTCTGCTACAAAACAATGTATTTTCCAATCTGCTCTGCTCTGCAAGAAGATATTTAAAAAATAACAGCATGAAACCTCGTCTAACCAAGGATGGCAAGTGGGGTTATTACAATCCCCTCCGATTTTTTCCCTGTTGCATAAATGCAAAATCAAATGACCAAAAGTGATTAAGTAATCTCTTTTAATACATCCTTTGCGGTGATTTCGATGAAAACAATTTTAAAATATATTCATGTTCCAAGTTAAATTTATCATTTCCTTTATTTATTATCAGCAAAGAATCCGATAAAAATCGGTCATTTAAAACTTTTATTCCATTTTATTTAAAACTAGGTCATTTTCACGCAAATTATCATTATGAAGTCTGACCTGGATGTAATCCCGGGGATGTAATGCATTACGTCATTATACGTAATGGATTTTCAATAATTCCTATTGGGTTTTTTCCCCCGTACAAATAACCCCCTTGTCAATCCGATTAGGAAGTATTATACTGGAGACCGTAATTACACGTAAATGTATGACTCTTCTGTACATGGGCCCTCCTAAGGACGACAATCTCTCATGAAACATTTACCAAACTCTAGATGCTTCATGTAAGGGATCCTCTTCAAATTGTCTTTTTGAAATCAACGGGACCCGTTAAGCTCCCTTTAAACATAATCCCTCGGGAATGTAATGTAATTCTTTATATTTTTGCCTAAAAAATATGGCATTCAATCTTTGAGACTCCCTAATATCCTTGTAGAATTTATAACCCTAGAGAATTCCCATTTCCCTTTTAACAATAAAAAAATAAGTTTAAAGGGAGCTTAACGGTACCTGAAATTTTAAAGGGACAATTTGGAGAGGATGCCTAAGAGGCAGATCTAGAATATCCCACAGCGTCAGGTAAACGTCGAAGCAAAGATTTCGCTCCGACAAAACAACCCTACCGGGAATCGAACCCACACCTATTGCGTGCAAGGCGTGGTCGCTAACTATTTTACTAAGGCGCTACTTGATATTAATTTTCTCTGTTCTTCTTACACAAATATACACTAGGCAATTCCACTTGTCAACCTGATGGCCTGGGTATTTCTACCGGTATATCTTGCTTCGTCGGTATACACCATGCCGGAATATTTAGGTAAACGATTTGGTGGTCAGCGTTTGCAGATGTATACTGCAGGACTGTCGCTTTTACTTTACATCTTCTCCAAAGTATCGGTAAGCAGTTTACTTTTGTATAACTTGTAACAGGACACTGCTCCATGCAACTATTATAACACTTAAGTGCATACAGGGTGTATCAAAATGATTAGTACTCAACTTTGTTAATTTTTTACACAAAATCTATAAATGCTAACATAATTTTTTCACGGATATAAAAAGACCAATTCAATAGCTTCCATTTAAAAAAAGAATTTTGAAAATTGATGCACGCAATCGGAATTTACGTCAGTTAGAAGAAAGTATCTCTTTTTACAAACTCGTCACGGGTAATAAATAGCTTATGCCAAAACAACATATCCAAAGTGTAAGTGTTTATATGTGATTAGTCAAGTGGAACAGCCCAAGATATTTGAAGTAAAAATTGTTTCTCATACGGCATCAAAAGCCACAAATTATCAGGAAACGGGCACAATGAATGTTGTGTGGTGCTTTTTGCTAGGCAATTTTCAAATAAAATCGAGTTCCGTATAAGTGCATAATTTGCCAATTTGCAACATCTGAAAGTTATCGTTATATGTCAATCAGAAGCATGCAATAGGCATATTATTGAAAATAGATAACTATTAATATTTTAATAGATTAAGCATTTCTACAAATTATTTACTGCCCTGAACTTATTTTGTGAACAAATTATAAAGAAACATTTTCATTTAAACAAAGACAGGATGTATTTTCGTTTAAAAGATTAAACATTTTCTATTTAATCAATAGCAAGTATTTAGTATAATCATTGAGTTATTTCTTCATGAAATGAGAAGTCAAACAGAGCTTTCAACGTCAGATTTTGGCAATGTTGAAAGTAAAATAATATTTTAAGGTAGAAAATATAAATTAAAATCTCTTGCAGACGGAGTTATACATTTCTGTTTTCATTGAAATGGAAAGGCAACAAATCAAATCCGTGGCGAGTTTTCAAAACTGGTTCCTTTACGGAATCCTCCCGTTCTTGGAAACGAAATGACAAAATGCTCTCATTCGTTTTGCAAATTAAAGACAAAGAAATGTACTACCAATTCAGATTATTCAAAGTTTCAAAATGGAACGGGAAGTATTTTTTTACATTTATTTATTCTGAGTACTAATAATTTTGATACACCCTGTAAGGTGTTTTAGAATCCCGTTAGTGCACAAAGGGGGGTCTATATGGACCCTGGATTTTGAACGCTTTAAAAACAATGTTCTCCACATTATTTACCCTTAAAACTGTATACAGTGATACAACAACTCAATTAAACTCATATGAAACAAACAATTTAAATATCCGTCATTCCTTTTCAAAATGGCTGCCAGATATCTAATTCGTGTCAAATTTTCATTTTTCCGAAAAATTTCCCGCCAAAAATTTGAAATATGTTTTCCCAAAGGAATTTTTCAATGAAATTTGGCTCATAATAGCAGATTATAATTACAAATACATTGCTGAAATAAAAATTCAAAAAGTTGTTTCGTTTTGGTTTTTAGGGACAAAACAAAATTCGAACAGCATCATCATTTTACCGTGACCAGTTTATGCTAATTATCTCAAAAACGACACGACCGATTTGAATTTTTTTTTGCACCAAAACATGCGTAACCCCTACCTTAACAATAACATAAAACAGTTTTATTGGGTTATGTTGCGTTTTTGCGCTTCGCGCGAAAAACAAAATCCAGGGTCCATATGGACCCCCCTTTATGCATTTAAGTGTTAATATGGCATTGGAACACAATTAGGCAACGGCTTTGTGCGGCCGGTCGCAACCTGGACACAGCTTTGATTTTCCAATATGGTTGCCGTTTGCTTGATTTTGTACCTCAAGATATTTTCAAAACATGTTAATAAATATTTTTCAATAACCTTGAGGTGCATAATCAAGTCTACGGTGGCCATCTTGGAAAATCAAAGCTGTGGCCTGGTTGCAGCCGGTCGCACAAAGTTGTGGCCTAATTGTACTCCAACGCCTAGGCCTATCATGTTCACAAGGCATGGACAGGTTTATAACTAATTTCAAATGTTTAGACTATCCATTGGTATGGCCAATTTTTAACGCATGTCAACTGAACTTCCCTGCTCACATAACCTTGCAGCAAGGTTACGGTGTCATACCGGATAGAAATTCAGCGGACACCGATCAGAAACCGGCCGATGACCGGGCGGTGTCTGTGAGCCGTAGAGACACCGGAAGCATGATACCAATATGGTACAATAACAACTGGTGGCCGACCGGTGACCGACCGAGCAACGCATACCGATATCATACCGGTGTGAAAGTAATCGTAGTCCACCTGAAATGGTAGTTCGCCTTCCATAGACCATAAGGGAATAAAGCTTGAAACTGATGTTGCGTGAGAATTGTTAGCTTATACTGTACTGCACAACCTGTAAAATAAGAACGAGGAACTTACATTGCTGTGCTCAATGTTGGTTTTCAAATGAATTACGTCGACAATACCTCTGATAATTCACTATTTATAGCAGAAGCGGCTTTTGATTATCTACACATTTACTGTAAAGATCGCAAAAGTTGCATATACTTATATTTTATATCACCATGGGAGACACACATTTCAAAATCGTCGGATTGTTTTTCTAAATGGTCTCAAATTGTTTCTCTTGCAAAACAATTCCACACGAAGTGATACGTCGCAATGGCTCAGATGTACTGTTGCTATGGTTACAGATCAAAGTAACGACTGCTCTACAACAATTTAAACTATTACTTCATGTAGACACTTTTGCAAAAGGAACATTTTGAGACCATTTTGAAGAAAATCTGACAATGTTGATTTTTGAAATATGAAATATTAACAAAATCAATCAATTAATCAATTTTTTTTATTGCGTGACCCCTGATATGACCTGTCACATAATTGGATATCACTCATTAACCATACTTCGGAGATATGTAAAATAATAATTTTCTTCATGCGGAGAGGAACACGTTGAAATTATTTTTTGAACATGATTTAACCAATTTTGAAATTCCACCTCCTGTTTTGGCAGCCATTTTGTTTTATACAAATAAATCGCTGTTCCAGCAAGTAGATTTTTCTAGATTTTTGATATGTTGTTGTGTATATATATATATATGTCTGATATTATCCGTAAATGTGGTTACTTTTGCAATTTGTTTCACCCATTTTTGTCTCGCCTGAAAATATTTCAGAAGAGACATACAATTCCTTAAAATTTCCGCCGTCCGCCGTCCGCCGTTCACATTTCTTGTCCGGAGCAAATCTCGGAAACCGTATGCTCTATGTTGACGATATTTGGTAACTGGGTAGGGTTGGAGCTGAACTGGTGCTGCGTACAATTTTAACGCAAACTATGCATATAAAGTACCTAATTTGCATAATTTATGCGTAATTTGTTATTTTAAGTATATCTCCTAAACCGTAAAGGCTATGGTAATGAAACTTGGTGACATAAAGGGTTCGGAATTAGCATACGCGACGCGCCTTTTTGGGGTGTGTGGTGTAGGTCATTCAAGGTCAAAAGGTCATTTGAGGTCAAATTTCAAAATTTTTCAAAAAGTTGACCTGAGGTCATCCAAGATCATTTTGAGGTAAAGGTCATAACTCATGAACCCCTGACCCCAAATGGATTAAACATAGACCATAGAAAGTGCTTGACCCAAGGGCAAGATCAGTCAAGGTCAAAAGGTCATTTGAGGTCAAATTTCAAAATTTTTCAAAAAGTTTACCTGAGGTTATATTGAATTTATACAGTTCTCTCAAACAAAAATGATGACTTACTTTTATATTTCATCCTGCATCCACAGGATTTCATCAGTTTACCTGAGGTCATCCAAGGTCATTTTGAGGTCAAGGTCATAACTCATGAGCCCCTGACCCCACATGGATTAAACTTCGACTATAGAAATTGCTTGACCCAAGGGCAAGGTCAGTCGAGGTCAAAAGTTAACCTTAGGTCAAATTTCCAAAATGGTCAAAGAGTTGCCTTGAGATACATTCAAGGTCAAAACATCTATCCCAAGGTCATCCAAGGTCATGATCTGAGGCCATACTCAGAAGTAGTGACGTCATAATTTATGTAAATCACCCAATATGTGCGTTTTGGTTCCTAACAAACGGGGTGGACAGTTTTGCAACACGTTAAGTCTATGGGAAAAAAAGTCGGACTCCTATTTGATACCATAACATTCGTCTAAAACAAAAATAGGGAAAAACATGCAGACCTGTTATGCTAACATGCTGAGGGTTGTGATCACAAGCTAGGACGGGACCCCTGTCGTTATTTTTGTTTTCCAACCGAGAAAAATCAATCCGATTTGTATGTTTACGTACGCCTATTCTGTTATACGTGTGATCAGTGGACATAATCATTGGTTTGGAACCAGATCGCACGTATTGGGCTAATTATCATAAATGTGACGTCATTACTTCCCCGGCGTATCATCCTGAAAATATCATTACATTTACAATTTGTTTTACCTATGACTTTATTTCAATATAAATGATTAGCCTATGTAATAATAATCTTGTCTGGTAGATTGACTTCTTCGCCGGTGCCATCTACATCCAGCAAGCACTAGGATGGAATCTCTACTTCTCCATTACCGTGTTGCTTATTGTCACAGCTATGTACACTGTAACTGGTATGTAATCATTTCAAATTACCAAACTACCATGAAGACTCTTTTGCCCATTTAATACCAGTTCGGTGGAACTCACAATTCGGATACGTATCCGAATTTGGATACTCCGTATCACAATTCTGATACCCGTATCCGAATTTGGATTAAAAACAGCTGGAACGGGATATCAGCTGAAATGAATATTCAGCTTCGCCGCGCACTGCACCATACCGGTATGTATAAAAGTCAATGACATTATCATCATTTGTCATCTAAATGTTAAGAAAGTATCATTGGCCAAATTATTTTGCCTTCTGTGATAAGAAGCTATCAGGACATGTTTCGAAGTTGTTCCGCTGGAATTGCACAGATGAAAATGACATTTCCACAGATACATTTGATCTACATGTACTTGACAGCTTGCGCTATCGATTTGTTTCCTGCGCCACGACAGGCGTATCATAATTCAGATACCCCTACATATCCTTATTCTGATACGGGTATCACAATTTGGATACGAAATGTACGTAAGTATCCGAATTTGGATACGTATCCGAATTATGAGTTCCGCCGAACTGATACTGCGTCATATTCTGGACATCTGAAAACAAATGACTACTTTGATTTACGTACCCCAAACAACTCCACAGATAGACAGTAGGATTTAAAGGAATACTATAAAGTGTTAAAAATGCACCCCTAGTCACCCATGACTTTTGATTTTTGGGGCTTATTGGGTTTGTTTTGGGTAGATATGAATACACTCCAAACGATTTGGCTCAAAGATGCTAACCTTTTCTGTTATGGCCATTTGTTGAATTAAATTCGGGATCCACATGTATTAGTATAGGAAAGCATGCATGTGCTTTTTATCCATTTTTCTGGTGGGAAAAACAATTAGTTTTTTTCACTTAGTTTTTGTCTCTTGCAAGTTATTGTAATCCTGGGCAAGTAGTTGTTATATTCCTATTTTGTTGCTGCTTATATTTTAGGAAATGTTGTAATAAAGAGCAACGATTTGCAAAAATTTCCAACAATGTAAAAAAACCCACCCCATTATTGGACAACATAAATACAAATCCATTTTGCAGGGCCCATTACTTGTAAATGCAACCTCACTATGTATTTTTGTTTATTGTCATATCCGATGGGTGATTTTAACATTGACCTTATATACTGTTGTTTTCCATCCCTTCCAACCCTAACCATTATTATAAACAAAAATCCATAGTACAGGGTTCATTGTTTGCAAATGCAACTTCTACCATGGATTTTTGTTTCAATTGCCCCAATAAAGTTTTGTTTTCCCTATAGTAGTTATTTTATATTGAGACTTGTTTTTTTTTTCTAGGCGGACTAGCAGCTGTGGTGTACACGGACACTCTTCAAACTGTTATAATGCTGATTGGTGCAAGCATCTTGGCATTTATAGGTAAGACGATTGAGCACAAATATTCTAGATTGTTAAAATGAAAAAAGGACCAAGTAGTTCAATTTCACCCGTTCATTAATCGGTTTTGGTAATACGCTCGTTCAGTAAAGTAAGATGTTAATGTTTAATCTATCTTTATTCACAAAAAATGTGATTGAGGTACTTTTAAACGCAACTTAGTCATAGGAGAGCAATGAGTAAATTTGTGAGTATTGAGGAATATTGGAGAAAATTGCAATTCTGTACCTATTTTGATGTGTGAAAACAGTGTTTCTAGTTTGGTCTAGTTTCTACACCTGTGACGTCCAAACAAATTATTTTTGATGAAATTGTTTCTCTTTTAATATGTATTAAATTATCACCACGAGCTTTGTTTGATCTTTCATCTGGTAAATCCATCTGAGGTATAAATTTAGGATTTAGGAAACACAGGATAGTCACACCACCATCAAAGAATGATATATTGCAAGTTAATTCTCTCTTAAATTGAGCCATTGGTGTGTAAAGTTTCGCACTTTTTTGGATTTTACTATACTTTTAAGCTTTATTGAGAGCATTTCCAAAAGTGTTTAATTCTAGTTGGAATCTAGGCTAGTCCCTTAAATATGTCCATGTGAGTGTAACTTTGAATGTTTGTTAAGGGGTAATGTTGTTGTGCACCATTTAAAGATAAACATAATGCTAGAGGTACGTTTTGGCAAATGAATAGCTCATTAAAATATTCACGAATGATTCTCTCGTCTTCAAACATTGATCCCTCCCGTACATGTGAGTCGCACATTTATTTTTCTTTTTACGGTTGACGTAATTTGCGTGAAATTGATTTTCATAAATGGTAACCGCATCATGTTTGGTACCAAAATAATTCTACAAGTCCCCTCTATCAATACATAAGTCAATAGTTGCCGTGCGAGTCCTGGTTTTAAAGTAACAAGCATTTAAAAATGTGCAGTTAATTTTTGGACACCCTGTAGATTAAGGATATTACTCAATAGAACAGAGACACGTACACAATCGTAAAATTGGATCAGAAAATTTTACATCCAAATATTTGACAAAAGTATCTGTTCTAGATTACCGATTGAAATGAAACAATTTAAAACGTTATGTCGAAGTCTGTTTCATACAAGGTCTATAAAACGACATCTTTGTAACATGTTTTCTGATTATCCGGTAAACCCACACACTTTACACGCAACGATTGTAAGCTTTCTTGGACACACTGAATTAAGCGTGTAGTTTCAATTTTTTTTAATGAATTTGTCATTACAGGCTACGCAGAAGTGGGAGGTTTATCTGGTCTGGAGGAGAAATACATGAACGCTGAGTCGTTTGAAGCACAGTACTGTAACACAACTTGTGGTGTGCCTAGCGAAAATGCCTTTACCATGCTTCGAGCACCCGATGACCCCAATATGCCCTGGCCAGGATTCGTATTTGGTATGACGTTCACCTCACTGTGGTACTGGGGTACTGATCAGGTCAGTCAAGTTTCAATCGTTATTTCAACATAAATTCGTCTATATTTTAAGATTAACTAAATATTTATGATTTATGACACGACCATCTTTAGGACCATAAACTCCTCAATTTCTGACTGAAGCATTAACTTTCATTTTCTTTGTCTGGTTTACATAATAACTCCACGTTGTCTCATGTTTTGTCTTCTCAATGCAATTAGAGTTGTTTCCTTGGACAAGAAACTTTACTCTACTTGCTCCGTGGTCGGACAGTCACGTAAAGCCGTGGGTCCCCTGTACGAATAGACTCCTTCATGGGGTATGCATGTTATGCAAGTACTTGTATCATTGATTGATTGATTGATTGATTGATTGATTGATTGATTGATTGATTGATTGATTGATATAATGGAATAGGTTTATGGATTTCCTCTATGAGCTCCCGGGTTCGATTTCCGCGTCCGGCGCTTTTTGTGCATTTGGTTTTCAGTCCATGCTTGCTTCCGCAGGTTATTCTCTGGGTACTCCGGTCTTCCTCCTGTATTCAAAAACTAAATTTAAAAACTTCTTGGAGCCTTGTTGACGATAAGCTTCCTTCAGCTTACTTGGTACCAAGTTTCAAGTCGTGTTTCCTTGGCGAAAGCCTAAACAAGATGATGATAATCTATCCAAACAATGTTACCATGATAAGATATTACTAGTAAATTAGTAAACAGGTTTTGCTGATCCGCTTGTCCACATGTCAAATTTGTCATACACACCCAGGTCAGCATGACAGAAACCATGCAAGACATTATTTTTTTGCAATATGTGCATTTCGCTGGCTTTATGATTGTGTCGATTGAATTTGTTGTATAATTGGGAAAATGTTTTTCTTATAAAATGCATCTTTTTGTATGTGCAGGTAATCACACAGCGAGCTCTTGCAGCCAAGAACCTTTCTCATGGTAAAGGAGGAGCCATCTTCTCAGGGTTATGCAAGCTTACACCACCGTTCTTTATGGTATTCCCCGGAATGGTTGCCAGAGTTTTATTTCCAGGTAAACATGCATATTATGCAGTATTATAGGTTTTAAGAATGATCAATTATCAAAGTGTATTATTGCATCTAAAATTAAACAATTCATAGCAAATTAAACGATTTCGTTTTAATATAATTCAGCCTTTAATTTTAATAGCCTATATTCCTGAAAGGTGTTTAGCTAAACCTCGGTTTTAATTTTTCATCAACAGCACTCTTGAAAGCTCTGCAAGGTTGCGTATCATTCCTGGACAGTTGATGTCCAATTAAAACCGTGGTCTAGCTAAACACCTTTCTGGAATACGGGCCAATGTGTTTGACGACTATTTTGTATACATGCCAAGTGTTTCATTAAGTAGTTGTTGCTATACATTTATTTCATATTTCTTTTTCAGAGACCTTGGGATGTGTCGACCCTGAAGTTTGCAAAGAAATCTGTGGCATCGAATCAGGATGCTCGAACCTGGCGTATCCGTTGCTGGTGATGAATCTGCTACCAATAGGTAATTTAATGCACCTATTATGCGTTGGAGCACAATTAGGCCACAATCTTATGCGACAAACGGCAACCTGGCCACAGCCTTGATCTTTCAAGATGGCGACCGTATGCTTGATTATGCACTTCGAAATGATTTCAATAATATTGAGGTGATCAATCAATCCTTCGGTCGCCATTTTGGAAAAATAAGGCTGTGGCCTGGTTGCGGCCCGCCGCTCAAAGTCGTGGCCTAATTGTGCTCCAACGCGATACGTCTTTTCAAACTTTTCGTCTTTTCAACGCTTAGAATATCAGTATGGTTAAACAGTCTCTTTCAGTTCAGAACTCTCTTTCAGTTTACAAAAGTCGTGGTCGTCAGACATTCAAAATACTAGTTAAGACTTATTCGATTTGTCGTATAATTATTTTTGTATAGCGCTTGGTAACCCTTGGGAAGGCACTCTATAAATGCCCGTTATGCTATTAGTATACAAATATTAACTGCTTAATTCGTGTGATGGTGAAAATATACCATCCCTCATTTAAAGATTGATTGTCCATTTCACTCGCCTATCGGCTGGTGAAATGGAACAATCAATCTTTTAATTCGGGTTGGTATATTTTTACCATCACACGAATTAAGCAGTTAATATTTGTTTTATATAACTCATTTATAGATTCTAGTCATTTGATAACACATTTTAACTATTGCACTTACCCATTATCCATGTAGCAGAAAGCAGCATGTCCCTACTTTACACTGTAGTTTTCAATCCAGTACGAAGAGTCGATGTATTATCAAACGGATGAACGAGATAAAAAGACTTTCAAACGGATGATAGTGATAGTAAAAATGACAAATGGTCACGTGTTACAATCTTACCAATCAAATGACTAGAATCTATGGATGAGTTATATAATAGGTAATAACAGCCATTCGCTTCGGTGAATTAGTCTCGTGCTCCGTTTGTTTAGAAATTATTAAGGAATATTATATAACTCATCCATAGATTCTAGTCATTTGATTGTTAAGATTGTAACACATGACCATTTGTCATCTTTACTATCACTATCATCCGTTTGATAGTATATCAAAACTACCAGTACTGAAAACTACAGCGTACAGTAGGGACCTATGCTTTCTGCTACATGGGTAATGGGTAAGTACAGTACTTATCAAATAACTAAAATCTATAGATGAGTTATATAAAACAAATATTAACTGCTTATATATGGTAAACATATACCATCCCTCATTGAAAGATTGATTGTTCCATTTCACTCGTCTATCGGTTCGTGAAATTGAACAATCAATCTTTCAATTCGGGACGGTATATTTTTCAGCAGTAAATATTTGTATATCATCAATTGACCGTATACTAAGTAATGAATATGAATAATCATGATTCTGAAAGAAATATTTCAAATTTAAAAAAAAATATTATGGATCATCGCTCTAACCAGAAATGGCACGAAAGATTTCTGCGAAATCGACATCTCTTTCACCTTCTCAATTACCCAATTCCAGTCAATTCGTCTCAGATTCCATTTAACTATCCTCTACGTTTACTATCGTTATGTGTCTCGTCCCCGGGGTGGGGGGGGGGGGGAAATTTTGTTTTGGTAGGGATGTGCGGCCCCGATATCTGAAACCCTAGTCTAGGGAGCGGAAATCGACTCCGAAAAGGTAGTCTAGAGAACTGAAGTGACTCAAAAATTACCCATTAGAACTAATTTTGGGGGCTAAATTTGGGCTCTTGAAGCAACATTGTGCTTGAAATGGGGGTCTTGGGAACTAAACTTCAGAAAATGAGGCAAGGGAACTGAATTTTTTTAAAAATAGGGCTTGAGAACTAAAGATTGTGCTTGAAATGGGGGTAATGGCCGCACATACCCGTACCACCTTTCTAGGTCAGTGCCATCAAGTGGCGTAGCCAGGGGTGGAAATTTGTTTGAGAAATTTTGAAGACCTGGGAAAAAATAAAGGGGGCAGGAACTGCCTTTTCCCCATAAAATTACGACAAGTAGAGCTGAAAATCACTAAAAGATTAGGTTGAAAACTTCTTAAAGCGCAATATTTGGCGTTTTTCTTGAAAAACTTGTCCGAGTCGGCCCCTTGGAAACCCTGTAAAGTCGCTCGATAAAATCCATTGGAGAAATCTTGGGTGGTTTGCCCTCCCTTGGAGAAAGGCCTGGCTACGCCACTGGTGCCATCCCTGGGTTTTTTTCATACGAATCATTCTCATCGTCTAACTCATACTTAAATAGGACTTATTTGTGTGTTTCACTTATGAATTATCTGTCATCATGCTGGTCATCTGTGTCCCAGTCTACACCATTCCACCCTAGAATATGGACGTAAAGATAAAGATGTTAGATTTGAAATTATAGAATACACACCGCTAAAAATCTGCTTGTTACATTTTACAATATATGTTGTTATTAATGTTAAAGTGTAGGTTAGAATAGTCACCCTGTATGCAAGTCCTCGTATTTTGTTTCTGTACCTCATTCTTTGTCTCTGTAGCTATTTATCATATGAGTCATATTTGGGATTCGGTTTGAAAGACATATGGACTATTTGGACAACTTCAACGGAGGCAGCCATTTCAGCAAATGGGCCAGCCATATTACAGAGCATTATGTCATTCACCTAGGTGAACATCAGATGTAACAGCAACCCATTTCGCTCATCATAGATAACGTGTACCTTTCTGCGGGCTGCATTTCTTTTCCCTTTTATTTATTATTTCTTACAGACAAGAGTTCAAGCTAGGATACACTCTTAGAAAGAAAGTATCAAATATGAGACAAAAAGGATCAATTTTGATCCTTTTTAGGTATCAAATATGAGCTTATCCTTTAAGGATCAAAGTGATCCCCCAAAAAAGGATCAAAAATTTTGATCCGAAAAAGGATCAAATATTTCTTATAAAAAAGACCTGCAAAAAACATCACACTGAAGTGACGCTAGCAGGGTTTGAACCCACGCCGCACTCATACCTGCTGGTAATAACGAGACCTAGGCTCTAACCACTCGACCACGCCGGACTGTGTGATGATATCAACGTATTTATATATGTTACACCATTGTATACATTCCCCGCTGTGTAGTGGATATTGGGTTGTACTCAAATATGAAACAAAAGATACGTTAGATCCAAACGCAGTATCAAATATGAGCTCATCCTTTCCGTATCAAAGTAAACCAGAAATACGGATCAAAACTTTGATATTGTAATCAAAAAGGATAAAAATAAAATGATCCTAAAAAAGGATCAAAAATGATCCTTGTGAATTTGATCCATTTGTATATATTGATCCGCAAAAGGATCAAAAGTGATCCTTAAAGGATCAAAATAAAATGATCCCGAAAACTACTCGTATATTTGATCCCGGCCTTCTAAGAGTGTACTATCAAACATCTTTTACAATCGTAACAGATGCCAAGTGACAAAGTAATATGAAACCTGAAACCACACGAAACTAGGCATTAGGGATATTCTATCATACGTTTAAACACATCCCTCGTCCATAATGGAATACTGTACTCACGTAGTAATACTCTTTACAACACATCCATCCCCACACTATGAAAATATAGGTTTGCGTGGTCTGATGTTAGCTGTGATCCTTTCTGCCCTGATGAGCTCCTTGACGTCGATCTTCAACAGCAGCAGTACCATATTTACCATGGACATCTGGAGAAAACTTCGTCACATCCCCGGTGATGCCGAAATAAATAAGCTACCCGCTAAACAAAAGATGAAATATGACTATGAAATCATGCTGGTAGGCAGGTAAATTCGTAAGAGGTCATATTTTTTGAGGTGGGGCCCATTTGCATTACATCTCACTCACTTCATCCATACCTAACTCCTTCCTGGTAATCGTTGATTAGAGTTGATAAATACCTTTATTTGGCTATTATTTTGAATTGATTTTATAGACTAATACATTATCTACAAAATCATACCAAAATTATGACATTTCATACAATTATTGAAAAGTTGTGACAAAATTTGATGCACAATGTACGCATCTCATCCACACCAATCACATTTATGCATGTTTTCATCTCTGGCTAAATTAGCTTATTGACTTTAACTTGTTATTAATGGTAGTTATCAACTTTATTCGGGTTAATTCGAACCTGTTTTTGATAAACACTAACTAGCCTTTAAAATCATATAAGATTTATGACATTTCAATGGATTTTTAAGAAGATATGACAGAACAATTTATGCACAATTTTCATGATGCCTCATCCGCACCCGCCTCATACACACCCGCCTCCACCCACACCCGCCTCCACCCCTGGCTAAGTAGCTTTAACGGGTCATTAAGCTTAATTAATCACTTCATTTGGGTTCTATTCTTCATTTCTTGAAAGTCAAATAAATTGTCTTTAAAATCATACCAAAATTATGACATTTCATTTGATTGTTAAAAAGATATGACAAAAATTGATGCATATTAAAATCACTCTCCATGTAACAAATCCACCTTTTATGGGTGCCCACATTAAAAAGCATGACCAAGATCAGTCATTTCGAGTGGTAAGTTAAGTGAGTGAGCGTAAGCTTTCTCTTTTCTTCCTCTTTGTGGATTGCTTCAGGAGTAGCGATATCAAACCAAATCTTTACAATGCTAAACTCCTGCAAGATCTACAGCCAGAGGAGCCTCTATTATCTATTTATTTCCAATTGCAGATCAATAAACAGAAGACTGCAGGATAAACATGATAAAAAGGAACAATGTTTGGTGATCTTCAAGCCGAATTTTTATCAATGCTATCGTGCAAGATGTACTATCAGAGGAGCTGCTATGTATTATTTCCCGTTGCAGATCAGTAAACAGGAGACTGCAGGATAAGCATGATATAAGCGGAACAATGTTTGGATCTCGTCAAGTTATAACGGCTGTTTTCAGTATAGACCTTTTCATACCGATCTTTTCCGAAGATACCCGAAAGCTTGAACAAATTCCGATCGTTTCCGAGAAAAAAACAGTACCTCTGTGCCTCATCTTTTGACAAAGTTCGACACTTCGATAGTATGTTTCCAACAACGATGAACGTTGCCGTTTTTATCATGCACTTTTACGGTACTATTTCATTTTATTTCATTGTCGTCTGTCGACTGCAACTGCTGTGGTACGTGACCATGTTTCCCGAAATTTTCCGATCGCTGTTTGAAAAGGTCTATAAAGCAGACCAGTTAGTTTGTCAGATCAGTCGGTCATCAAGGTATTCTTG
>JXSR01S027353.1:13221-31008 GCA_000969725.1 Ophiothrix spiculata | reverse complement strand
CCATCTCTTATGACCTCGCAGAGTTGCACTGGCTACCAATCAAGCAGCGTATTGACTTTAAAATCATTGTTCTTGTTTACAAATGCCTCAATCATACAGCGCCTAGTTATCTTGTGGAACTTCTTCAAGTGTCAATATCTCATCGTCGTCTACGCTCAAGCTCAATAGCTTCGTTCAAACTCACTGAGCACAAGCAGTATCTCTTCAATCTAGCTTATAATCAGTAACTGTTTTTGTATTACATTTTTGAACTGTTTGGTAGTGAACTATATTTTCATTCATTGTTTGGGTTTTATCAGGCGCCTTAGTGCAAATTTTGTTTTTGGTTTTGGCGCGGTATAAATGTCAGGTAGTATTAGTAGTAGTAGTGGGACCTATGAAAACAAAAATGTATTCCCATACAACATCACCACTGATTCAAAAGTAAGTCATGTTGCCTTTTATCATTTGAAGTATGTAAGTTGTCCCTGATATGACCAGGAAAATAAAGGGTATTCCTATACAACATCACCCATATATTAAAAAAAAAAAACAGCTTGTCAGTAGAGTAAGTCATGTTGCCTTGTATCATTAACATTTGAAGTATGTTGAGTTGTTATCAGTGATCGGTGTTAGGTGCCCCGATATGACCAGAAATTCAAGGGTGTGTTTCTAAATTTTATCGGTGTCTGTCGATAATAAAACTAGAATAGCGGGCATTGATCATTGACTACAATCTTTAAAACTAGGTAAATTTGTGTTAAGTGTGAAAATTAGTTCTGTAATATATAAGAAAGGATTAGACCAGCTAACTTGTTAGAGCATTCAAGGCTTTTTAAAAATGCTCTTACATGCACCAATGAAATAACAAATGGATTTTCTGTCAAAAAGAATTCTTTTCATTTTCAAAGCACTTGAGGGTCTTTATTATTTGCAAGTTCATCATATTTACAAGCACATAAATAGACAAACAATTTAATTCTGCCTTTGCTTTAGTTCACCAATGGCAAAATAAATCTCTGTAAAATTAAACATAGTTGATAGAAGTACATTAATGATTTATAATACAAATGAAGGATACCAAATCTTTTCAAAGGTGGAAAAGAAAGATAAAACAATTAAACTGAGCTATTTTATACAATGGAATAAACATGAGTCGTAAAATTTTACAGATATTAGCAAAATTGTCATGATTTATACAAATTTTTCTTTTTCATTATTTTCTAGCTATTGATATGAAGAATAAAGCGGATGTATATCGTGGGGAACCCAAGTCAGGCATCAAGCCAGACGTGACTATGACGGTGGACGACAAAGATTTTATAGCACTTGCCATGGGCCAAATGAAACCAGAAGTGGTATGTGTAGAGTAGTTTAGTTTAGTTTTAAGTTTAAGTTTAGTTTAGTTTTGTTTCATTTAGTTTAACTTGGTTCATTTTAATTTAGTTTAGTTTAGTTTAGTTTAGTTTAGTTTAGTTTAGTTGATATAAACAGCTAGGGTGAACCAAGGCAGGCATCAAACCAGATGTAGTCAAAATGTAATCAAGATTGGACAACAAAAATTGTATTGCACTTGCCATGAGCCAAATGAAACTGGAAGTAGGATAGTTTAGTGTACATTTATGTAACTATGATGACTCAAAGACAAGCATTCAAACCAGATGTCATAATGGCAGTTAACAAAACTTTTCTTTCACTTGAAATATCCTTCTGGAAGCAAGAAACTATAAATCCTAGGACTGAGTTTTTTTATCGTTATTGTTGAAATTTTATTCAAACCAGGTCAAAAAATAAGTTCGAAGTTTTACCTATATTTTTGGTAGTATTTTAAAAATCATGATACATTTGTCTTAGGCATGACAGTAAAAAATTCAGAGATTGATAAGTGTTTAGCTGTTATGCATGATTATCATTTTGTCATGGATGTGCAAGTACCTGCAGTGGCTGCTGTATGTTATATTTATGTAACTCCTTATCACTAGATTGCGAACACTTCTTTAAAATTTCTCTCCCGTGTCATTTGCTCGTGAAATGATTCTTCAGGTGACACATCAGACGAGGAAGCATTTCAAGAGCCACTGACCCAAAACTGCACTACAATCAGCTGCACATTTGAATGAGTGGAACAAATTGTGGTTATGTGTTAAAGACTCAAGCGCCAGATAGACTTCGTCATTTTTACCAATTGTAAAATCCAGACAACTGAATGCATATTGACTTTGAGTTACCAGACGATATTATCGATCGGAATAATCCCCTAAAACTCCAATTAGAATGATAAAAAATCAAGACAGTGACAAACATTCCAAATGAAAATGTTTCTCATTTGAGGAATATGAAGCAGTAAGCAAATCTTTTCTTCAGAATAAAATCCACAGTACAGGTCAAGGACAGATTTCACACTATATTGAAAAGACCCAGGTAATTATGGTATTGTTTGAAAACAACGATTACCAAAGAAAGTAATATGCTATGAATTATCAGAATGCTACAGATGAGCAATCATTGCAAAATGTGCCGTGATGTGAAAAATATTTCACCATCATGAACATTTTGATAAATGGTCAAACAAATTACTCCATGGCAAAAAAAATAAAATGAACATTATCATTCCAAATGAAAATTTAACATAGTGGTGAAAATGTAACACCATGAGAAAAATTCTGAATGAAAATGACTACAAAAATGACAAAGTGTATCTAGGCGTTAAAAGGACTGGCCTGGATTCTTCCCACTTATTTTTCTCCTACATATTTTTTACTTTAATCGATAGAACATGTTTATAGTAATATAACCTACAAGTAGTTTTCCATGATTTTGAGGAATATTGGAGAAAATTGCAATTCTTTACCTACCTTATTTTTTGTCGCCGGAGACAAAAAGTGGTATGAAAACAGTGTTTCTAGTTTTAAAACTTTAAAAAAGTCTTGTTTCTACACCAGTGATGGCCAAACAAATTATTTTTTGATGAAATTGTTTCTCTTTTAATATGTATTGAATAATGTCCAGGCTTTGTTTGATATTTATCCATCTAAGGTAGAAATTTAGGATTCAGAAACACAGGATAGTCACACCACCATCAAAGAATGATATATTGCAAATTAGTTCTCTCTCAATTTGAGCCATTTGTGTGTAAATGTTTGCAGTTTTTTTGGATTTTATTATACTTGTTAGCTAATTTTAGAGTATTTCCATAAGTTTTTAATTCTAGGTGGAATCTAGGCTAGTCCCTTTAACTCTAAATCAGCATCTGCAACAGACCAACTTTTCTACTATACCATCTTGTCATACACAAAGTCCCTATCGCCAAAAATACGCATCCTCAACTAAAGCTCTTAAGGATAGTATTACCAAGGCAAAGAAATCATATTATGCTGAGAAATTGGCTAATGCGAATAACAAAACTGTTTTTCAAGTAGTCAATTCACTTCTGAACAACCAAAGTAAACAATTGCCTGCTTTCAATGATCCTAAACATCTTGCAACAAAATTTTCCATGTTTTTCACAAATAAGATCAGTGATATTCGTCAAGTACTGGACAATGATCCAAACAAACCAGATGTTTCACAGTTTATTGACAATTGTCCTGCATCCTGCAGTCCTCTTATTGAGTTTGTTGAAATGACAAATGAGGAGGTCCGCAAAGTTATATCTGCCTCTTCCAATGCATCCTGTGTTCTTGATTCGCACCCAACCTGGCTACTTAAGGAACACCTTGACCAACACCTACCAGCAATTACGTCAATTGTTAACAAGTCGCTTTGTTCTGGCATTTTTCCATCGGATGCTCATAGTGCCATCATAACTCCTTTGATCAAGAAATCTTCCCTGGATAAGGAGATATTAAAGAATTACCGACCAGTGAGCAATCTGAGTTATGTTGCTAAAGTAATTGAAAAGTGTGCCTCTATCCAACTTGTCAATCACCTAAACTCAAACAATCTCACTGATCCTCTTCAATCGGCATATCGTGCTCTGCACAGTACGGAGACTGCTTTGATTAAAGTACTGTCTGACATTGCATCAAATATTGACTCGAGACGTGTTGTTTTTGTTGTTCTTCTTGATATGAGTGCAGCATTTGACACTGTAGACCACAAAATCTTGCTGTCACGTCTTGAAAAGCGTTATGCAATTACTGGAACTGCACATGCATGGTTTGAATCTTATTTGAAAGGATGGGCATCTAGGGTGTGCATATCTGGCAAGTTATCTGAACCAGTCACTTTGACATATGGTGTGCCACAAGGGTCGGTACTCGGCCCTCTTTTGTTCACTTGTTATTCAAATCCTATAGGGAACATTGTGCGCTCTTACAAATTAGACTATCACATATATGCTGATGACTGCCAGATATATGCATCGTTTGATCCTCGTATTCCTAATGATATGCAAAATACTCTAACTAAGATTACAAAGTGTATTGCCGATATAAGAAAATGGCTTTCAGCAAACTACCTAAAACTTAACGATTCAAAATCTGAATTCTTCATAACTGGTTCTAGCTATAGTATGAAACTTTTGGAAGTTGAAAACATCGAACTTTGTATTGGTGACTCGAGCATCAAGATCTCTCCTATTATCAGAAATCTGGGCTGTTTCCTTGATTGTTCTTTGTCTCTTACTCCACACGTTGACAACCTTCGTAAAACAATTTTGTTTCATATCAGAAATCTGTGGCGTATACGTAAATACATTGATCTTGATACTTGTCACCATGCGGTTCGAGCTTTGGTAACCTCCAGGCTAGATTATTGCAATGCTTGCTTTACATTACTATCTGCAAAAGATACAAATCGGCTTCAGCGATTACAGAATAGTGCTGCACGTCTCGTGTTCTCTGTAGGACGTCGGGTTGAAGCTCAACCCCTTGTACAAAAATTACATTGGCTGCCTGTGAAGCAGAGAATAAGGTTTAAGGTGCTTTTGTATGTGTATAAAGCTTTTAACAACTTAGCTCCCACCTACATTACTGAACAATTTGACGTTTACACTCCATCTCGTCCTCTGCGGACATCAGTGGACACTTATCGTCTTGTTGTGCCCAAGTCCAAGCTGCTTATTGGGGATCGGAGTTTTTATGTTGCTGCTGCTAATGCCTGGAACTCTTTACCAGTATCTCTACGTACTGCTAGCTCTGTTGACATTTTCAAACAAAATCTCAAAACTTACTTATTTTAAGAACTTTTTGCTGTATTTATTTTTTCATTGTTAAACGCAATGATACTTGTTTACTTTGTGAATTGCGTTCCAAATACCTGTATGTATGTATGTATGTATGTATGTATGTATAATAGATATCACTTAGTAAAAGGTTACAATGTGTCCTTTTTGTTTTTTCAGGCATTCTTCCAAGGCAAAGTGAAGATCAAAGGCAACCTGATGCTACTCCAAAGAGCTCAGCAGATTATGACATCTGTTCAAGCTAAGCTATAATTTAGGGATGTTACTCTAAACTCGACAAATCATGTCTTTTATTCAGCCTAAGCTTTAAGCCATAGATGTTACTCCAAAGAGCCCAGCTAATTATGACATATGTTAAGCTTTAAGCTTATGATATCTATATAAGCTAAGCTTTAGGCTAAGTATTTTACTGAAGATTAAACTCGTATCGAGTTAATTAATTGCAGGCTACATCTTATCAAAATCTTGCAATATTTTTGATCACAGATATTTTGCAAGTTTTTGGTTAATACCAGACCAATGATATTATGAAAAGTAAATCAAACTATAATGTAAGATGGCAATCATCTGTCAAATGTATGTTGTGATTAGTCAATCCATTTAAGTCCCACTCCTTTGTGGAAGATTTCAAGATATAGGCAATTTCGTTTATATGGAAGAAATATTTTTGCATAAAAAATTCTCCCAACGCGGTGTTCTATCAAAGCAATTTAGGCAAATTTTCTCAAATGAACCTAGTATCTAGAGTAGTTATTCCTAAGATCTGAGATGAATAGAAGCCTACGGTGGAAAAATAGATGAGAAAGCCACATGAAAACCATGTACTTCAACATTCATAAATATGTGCTTCAACAATTTTCCAAGATTCTGTTGCCCCAAACTGATTTATGTTGCCCCAAACTGATAAATTATTTGCATCATACAATCTTAATAAGAACCCAATGTGAATCAGTCGTCAAAAACCAACACATTGAAGCGCATGTGCAGTTTTTGTATACGTAAGACTGATGGACTGAGTCTAATGAGAACGTACAACTTTTACTTACAAATTACTAACAATTTTGGCAAGAAGAAGGCACCAAAGATGATTGAAATATTCTTTGACAGTGGTCCGTAGATTTAGACTTGTTATGATAAATTTATTGAACTTTGCAAAATTGTGTATTCAATTTCATAAAATGTAAAAGCTTAATGAAATTTGAGAGTAACATTTCATGATCTAATTTCATATATCCATTATGTTTTAATGATTACTGATGTCGATTTATGTCTCTTTTGAGGGCAGCTTTATATTTGACTTAGTGTCAGCTTTATAATGATACTGAGGGGTATTGGACAAAATTGCGAAATTTTAGTTGTGGATAATTTACACTTAATATGTTAATAAATAACAGTCAATTACCAGATATCAGACATTTTTTATCAAAACCGTCAGAAAAGTAAAAGAATTGAATTTTATTTTGTTTATTGATCTTGGGTATGATACGTAAACATATTTATATTGCTGCTATGTATCAAGAAAGAGCAAAAGGTTTGTTTTTAGAACATTCCTTTCACATCATATATTGCAGATAATTCAAAAGATATATGGAGTTTACATTAGATATCCTGAAAAGGCCAATTTTAAAAATTCAACTAGAGAGGGCAGTAACGATAATTAGAAATAAAAGAATATATAAATATTTGTTAGAATTTGACAATAAAACTTTGTATGCTGTCATAATTACCACTAATATTTCAAATGATGCAAAAATCTCAAAATGCTTGGGGAAAAGTTTGGGGATGATGCTGAACTTGCTTTTTTTCAGCAAAATATACGCCATATTAACTTCTGTAAACATTCCAAATATAGAAATGTCACTGGTATTTATAGCTAATCAATTATATCCATACATGAAAGCATCATGAAGATAAAAGAAAATCATCATGAAAATAAGAGATATGTTAAGTTTCATAAAATGTGCAATAAAGTTGATCGTGTCATTGATGTTTTTCTGAAATAACTGTGAAAATATTATATTTTTCAATATGACCTGAATGTATATTGCAACTTTGAAATTGATCTTCAAGAGGCTTTGGTCTTTGAATAAGTGGTCATTTGAGTAAATATGATGTGGGGCCATATGTCCCCAAATTGCTCAAAAATTACGAGAGTGGACTACGGCGGTGCGGATAATACGGCGGAAGGGGTTTTTGATTCTAATAGTTTTGAGTACCTGCGGATTATACACCGAGCGGATTATCCGACGGAAATGTCATTACCACTTAAGTGCATAAGAATCCTGTTAGTGCACAAAGGGGGGGGGGGTCCATTTGGACCCTTGATTTTGATCAATTTGTATGAAACAAAAAATATTTTAAAATCTGTCATTCTGTTTCAAAATGGCGGCCATATATTTAATAGACCACTTTCGTATGTCCCATAATGCATCTTGAAAGTACCACAAATACGGGACCTTGTGACGTAACTTGCGCAGTCGAGTAGTGCGCAATGATCCGCAATGCGCAGAACTTCAAATATGGTAGACTGAGCAAGTTACGTCACAAGGTCCCGTATTTGTGGTACTTTCAAGATGCATTATGGGACATACGAAAGTGGTCTATTTGTGTCAAATTTTCATTTTTTTTAAAGAAAAATTTCCTGCTAAAAATTTGATATCTGCTTTCCCAAAGGAATTTTTCAATGAAATTTGACTCATTATAGCAGATTATAATTACAAATGCATTGGAGAGAATAAAATTGGAAAACTTATTTTGTTTCATTTTTAGGGACAAAACAAAATAGGAACAGCACCATCATTTTACCAGTCTATGCTTATTATCTCAAATCACGGCCGATTTGACTTTTTAGAAAACAAAATCCATGTCCAAATGGACCCCCTTACACAATATTTACCCCATACTTATAGGCAGCAACAGTGTTCCTGCCGATGATTTTTGCCTTGTGCCAAATGGACATCAAACAAAATTAATTTTGCATATCACCTGCATAAAACTAGAATAAATGGAAGTTGTGACTAACCAATACCCTTTTTTGTTGTTGTTGTTTTGTTTTGGAAACCCCTTACCCCAATGTCTGAGATTCTGCGCCAATTTCGCAACATGGCTTTAGTGGTAACACTGGTCAGCAATCCTTACCTTGGAAAAGCCACCTCTTGAAGGTCAGTAGTACAGGTTGTGAAGTTGCAATGTCATTTCCAGTATTGGATTTACATGTACTTTTAGATATTTCCAATTTTATATACTTATTACTAGATGAAAGAGGATATGTATGAATACTCCAGTGTAAGAAAACCCCAACTTCAATAGCTCCCTTCTGTTAATTATACTTATAAAATATAAATGTACAAATCTCTGAAAATGCTTTCACATCACTAAAATAGCATTTCCATGTCTATTTCCTAACCATAGTGTCACATTTGACCTTATAGTTGACTTTTTTTTGGACATATTGTTATAGTATAGTACTTAGTTCCTATATTTAAACAGCCAGTACAAAAAAATCCCACCTCATGAAATAAAAATAAAAATTAAATAAATTGCAGGTGATTTATAGTGCACTACGCAGTCCCCCTGACTTGTAATTCCACACGGCCTCAGCACACTTTACAGAGCAGTTCTAATCATTGGGTTGAAATCACTACCTGGACTCCCTGGGGCCAAAGGGCGTACTGCGGCCTAAATATTGCTAGGTGCAACCCTAGCTTGAGCAATTCACACCCTCATAGAATATATAGTTTTTGCACACTCGGCTCCCAGCTGGACTTGAATGCAGAACGATCGATATCGTATGTTTAACAGTCAGAGAACTAACCGACTGAGCTAGCGAGAACTATATGTGGGGAACATGAGCTCCCCGCTGCAACTATACACTAGAAAAATTATTTAACAATGTCTAAAAAAGTCAACTACAATGTCAAATGTGACACTATGATTGGGATATAGACATGGAAATGCTTTTTAGTGATTTGAAAGCATTTTCAGAGATTTGTTTGCATTTATATTTTACAGAAGAGAGCTATTGGAGTTGGGGTTTTCTTGTATTCATATATACATCTTGACAAGACACATGAATGATTTTTATTATGACAGCTTAACCATTACAAGAAGTGTTTTAATTATTAATAGAAATTACTCTGTAAGAATGGTGTTTTATATATATTTTGTATCAACTCCGTGTGTTGTATATTAATAAATTGGAAAATAATGATCAACATATTTTTACATTGTGTCATTCAATCTTTTAGTGGCCTGTATTAAAATTGATTGAAACGTTTTATCCCTTTGTCCTATATACAATTTTCACATAGATCTGAACAGATATTGATGAAATGATGATGATGATGATGATGACGATGATGATGATGATGACGATGACGACGACGACGACGATGATAACACTAATGAGAACACTAATAATAACACTAATAATAAAGATAATTAATAATAATAATTAAAATAAATCTTATTTTCTATGGAATAATGAACTGCACATTCCTTTGAACTCAGAGATGCCAGTTTTAACATGATTTCAGGTTTTTTTTTTTCTTTCTCCAAATTTACACATTTTTATATATTTTCAGCTTTTTTGCCAAAATTTACGCACATTTTCAGGATTTTTTGAAAGTGATATATACTGGCATCTCTGAAACTTAAATTGATCTCAAACTTCAATGGCTTTGCTCATCAAGTGATCACATATGGTTAAACACCACTAAATGCCTTTACTTTTATATGATAAAATGGTCATTTTTGAGGCTATTTTTCTCATATTCAGAATTCTTAGATGAATAAACGGGCATTATGGGGTGAAAGTACAACATGTATTCTACAAATGGTCAAAATTTCAGCATAGTATTACCTGGGAAATGTTCACTTTTAGAAACGCTGAACGTAATAATGTCATTACCGCCCTGCTTTCCCAAGTATGAATTGGCAAAAAACTGGGATCAGGCCAATGTTCAGCGAATCACTCTGGCGGAGTAATTTCTGACTATTTTCCAAATAAAATGTCACAAAATGAAAGAAGACACTCAAATCTAACAATGCAATATGAAATCTCCATATTTTATCACACATCATAGCTCAATTTTAAGCTTTTTAAAGTAGGTTCTCTGGATGCCCCGTGAGCAAATAGTTCCCATTTTGGTCATGGCTTGGTTCCCGGTAGCTATTTAGTGGTGTAAAACCTATAAGGTCAGGTTTCCATGCCAGACGACTATTTTGGGTAATTATTTTCAAAAAACATGTACTCTTCATTTTTTTGCACCCTGAGACCTCCAGCTGGAGTTATCAACCCCCTAAGTCAGCCATTGGTCATTTTCAGTTTTTACACATCTGCCAAGTCCCGTTTTATAAGAATTAAAATGACACCTTGACAAACTTTACCTTCCATCCACAAGTCAAGTTATGGTCCGTCAAATCGTGAAGTAAGTTATATGCTTCCCTGTTGATGCAAAACTCAATTTTGCATCTGAAAATACATTTAGCAATCAATTTGCCATCAAGTTTACTCATTTGAGCCACAAAAAAATATGTTGAATATTTTCTGATAAATATTAGAAATATTTAATGTTTTACAATAATCGTGTCAAGATTCAAATGCGATTAACATACAGCGTGAGTCAAAATGAAGTTGACCGAGATTCAAAACTATATAACAAAAGAACTACTCAAGTGATATTTATATTAATTATTACGCACCTTGGAAATGCGCAGACTCTTCTGCTTATTTTGAAAAAAGAATGAAGGAAATCGGTAATTCCTAGGAGAAGTTATGCCTGTTTTAGTAAGAAAACGCATTTTACAAGCTGTCCACGGAATTGGTGAGCGAACAAAATGCATAGTAAGTACTTCAGCTGTGCAGTCACCTGTTACTAATAGTAATACCCTGTCTTCTTTCGGCAAAGATTGATGCAGTTTGGAGGTCTGTCATTTCTGTTCACAATCTAAGTCTTAGAACCTCATGGTCCTCTTTTGCACTTAACAATTCTGGCTAACAATTTGCTTTAGCCTTAGCTTTGCTCTGCAAAACGTCTTTGAACCTCTGAAGGCCTGTTTGTTTTCAGTTAGGTTTCAATTACGAACTGCCTTGTTAGAAGGTGCCATACGATGTACAACTTCCAGTACCAACGACCAGCTATACAAATTCAGTGTCAGGCACGTTCTAAACTGGTTCCATGCCAACATTTGGTTGATATTTGAATTTGAAACTCATGCATCAAAATCCTATAGTTGGTCAATGGTTCTATTTAAGTTTTCCTTTCTTTTAAAGATCAGCATATCTTAGACAGCTTTTCCTAGGAATAGCAAATCTCCTTGATTCAATGTTTAAATATCATTCAAAGGAAGGGTAGGGTATTCATAAACTCTGCTCAATCAAGGGTTTACTTGGCATTTTTAATTGGTTTGCTTATTTATTCCGTGGACAGCTTGAAAAATTCGTTTTTTCACTAAACCAAGCATAACTTCTCTTAGGAATTACCGATTTCCTTCATTCTTTTTTAAAATAAGCAGAAGAGTCTGCACATTTCCAATGTGCTTACCAATTGTTTTGAATATCAGTAGTTCTTTTGTTATACAGTTTTGAATCTCGGTCAACTTCATTTCGACTCACGCTGTATAGCTTTTTACAAGTTGTCATGCTTTTTGGAGTTTCGAAATACAAATTACTATTCAGTATTATAACATGAGACGAAAAAAAAAACAGAAAAAAAGTTTCCTTTTAAAAAGTATAAAAAGATATTTCCATCGTCTCTTCTGCTTATTTTGTGTTCGATATTTTACGTAGTTGTTATGACGTCAGGAAGTTATGTTTGATGTCAAAATAATTGTTTTGTAGGCTGTAGCGACGGTAAACACAGACTACAGTTTCTTCATTGTAGCATATAAAAAACAGACCCAATTAATTAATCGTATAATAACACTGGAGCGATGAACACAAATTAATGAATTGAGATATTGCGTCAGTGGAAAGCAGAATTCGATGTATAAAGTGCTCTTAATTGGTACTTCAAACATTAAATCAAGTCTTAATGGCTTTTTAATAAACAGAAATGTCTCAATCAGAGCTGAGAGCTCATTCAGGATTGTGTTTTAAAGTCAAGGTTAACAATGATGGAGCGCGACAAGCGCTGTAAACATGGAAAACACGGCCAGTGTATAATTCCAGAAAATTAATGAAATGGTTTTAGTTTACTTGGTTTATAGCAGACCTGGTTTAGAGTGTTCTAGTTTGCTTGTTCAAGAAGCATTTGTTATTCAAGTAAATACCATTTCATATGCAAATAACAAGTGTCACAGTGATTTCGTAATTGAATATACCCAAGCCTGAATATATGACGCAATTGCGAATGAAAGTGTTCTGTTATTTTTTCATCATCATCAGATCTTCGTTCTAACTAAAAAGTGCATTAATGTATAATTATGATTATTGAAAATAGAATCAGCCTTTACTTTCCGAAATGTACGAAACTTGATGAATTTTTCAAACGCGCTTGTAATCCTCCGATCTTTAAGAACCTTTTATACAGCATGTTCAAACCGCAAGACTGTTAAAAATTGGTTTTTTCCCAAAAAGTAGCATGCAGGTTTATTTTATTTCCTAACAAGTATTGACTATGTTTTAACTTTGGTTGTTATTATTTTTGACATTTTGTTGTTGTTTGATCCGACACATTGACCATGTTGTCAGTCTAGTCAAGAATCAACAGAACTACATCTGTACATGTATAGAAATTATACACTTTTGTAATGATCTCCAAAACGGACGTCTTAGCTCTGAAATTAAACATAAGCACTCAAAGACAAGCATTTCAAAAAACGTTGAAACAACTTGAATGGCCCAAAGCTCTTTTAAACATGTAGAGGTACAACGATGTGGACACAAATCTGGACAGTTGAAACTAAACAAATAAACTAAACTGATCTGGGGGAAACACATTTTTGATTTCAAAATAACTGATATTACAAACTGGTTACTCAAATCTGACCCAAACTTGCACATTCTGTCAAGCGCACTTAATGTGCAACAATTATTGCACTATATACTATGCCATTACCGTGGTAGATAATGACGTTTAATTATTACCACGCGATCTGCTGGTTGATTGATTTAAGTCAATCCAGAATGTTTACATACATTATTTTTTTCAAAAGGTGGAAACCAATCACGGACAATCAGGCGGTTGGCAATTAATGTATTTATACAATGAAATCATATTCGGTGAGAATCGTGGAATATATTATACTCGACATCTGAGACTTATCTCAGCTCGACATTGAGTCATTTTCGATCAATCTGATTCATTTTCATTAGTTGTATTTTTGCCAAAAAACTGAGAGTACAGATATTTTTGAATCGTTGTGATTAACACATGGATTTTCTGAATCAAGGAAGATAATATGTACTTTAAGTTAGAAGAAAAAAATATTTCCACCTGTATACGATTAGCATTTGGGATATTCGGCAGTGCTTCTGGAACTTCAAAAAAGAACTAGAGTTTTTGGATTCCATTGCCAAATGAATTTTCTGGATTTAAGCTGACTGAATTGAAAATAAAAAGGGATTGCAGTATCATTACCATTAATTATCACCGTGTTTTTGTGAAAGTTACACCAAGGACTCCACCATGATGTATTGTAGTTTTAAATGTCATCGTGTGATTTTGTAAATAATAGCTAAATTTGCTTTTTACAGCAAGGATTCTTATTTTATTGCTTTTGTCGAGGAGAAACGAAAAAGCTATTGATCGCAGGGGAGAATAAGCTGTGGTATACAAAATGGCTAAACTTAACAGTTCGTAAGTATTGCCTTAAAGATTTGCTGTCACAACGAAATCACGAGGTTCGATAAGGAATATTGAATTGAATTTTGACAAGAATAGCTTCTCAGAAAGTCCATTACTATTGCTATTTTTGCTCATAAGCAACGCTATCAAATATTTCGCATACCTGGGAATTTTAAAGCGAAATCTCAACTGCTCATACATGTCATACCTCAATGCTCGGAGTCATCTCGGTTGGTTTCTCTGATACTACTCGATTTCTTGAATATAATTAGGCACATTCAGACCATGGTGTTCAGACAGATATGGATTAATATTGACTTATTTCGATTATGTAAGGTCTAACGAGGTAATATTGATAAATGTTTTGTTCGGATTGGAAAGCGATAGTCAAGGACGATATCATCAATTCTACGAGTATAATTACATAATAAGAACCAGTTACAACGTAATAGAATGACAACAAGTACCTGCATGATACCTGAAGATCCATACCGCTTATGCTTATTTCGACCCATTATGATTTAAGAAACTCAAAAATATATACAAGAAGTTCTTCCAACAGTTGTCTGGTTCCGTCGCCACATTTCAGAACATCGAATAGATTTAGACACTTTTCTGTAGAGTTTGTCGATGTCAATTTAGAAATAAGAACTGAAATATATGGACTATTATTATGATCGGAGTACGTTTTTAGTATCACCATATGAGATTTCGCTTGCTTTCTCCGTTATTTTGCTTTTTGGTCGCCATGCGTCGCATTAACGTGATTACAACCTATACAGAGAAGATCTTTTAAGTTTAATATTACAACCATGCTGGTAATATAATAGCTTGTATGTGTCTTGAATTTGTGGATAAATATCTTTTCGTTCATAATCGTTTTGTTTGGGCCTGATGTACTTTCTCAAGAGTGTGATTTGACCCGTGAATCGAAGATGCTTCTATTGAAGGATTTGTAGCATATTCATCAGTGATTTCATCAAAACCTTTTATCATATTTGGTGAAAATACTATCATGGAAATAGCCAGGGAAGTTGCACACAATTACCAGAATGGTGGGAACTCTGCCAAACCATACGTTGGGCAAGGGGTAGAAAACTTAAGCGCACATGGCATCCCCAACATCAAAAGAGCCAAGAACTGGTACCGAAGATTTTTCTGGCTTGTGGCATTTCTCGGCGGACTAACAGCATTTACTTACCATTGTTATAATAGTTTCTCGCAATATCTCGAACATGATGTGACGGTGAACTTGGATATTCGTTATGATCCTAGTTTAGCGTTTCCGGCAGTAACAATATGCAATTTGAATCCTGTGAAAGAGTCTGCCTTGATGGAGTTTAGTGACTTAAATAGTTTACTGGGACCTCCGCCTGGCTCATCAGGAGCGGGAATGATGTCTCCAATGACAACGGCGGCAGCTACTACATCAGCTAGTGGGGTAGGTTTTTTGGAAAATTTTACTTGTTTGATTATTTTCTTTCACAAATGTGACCGTCCATCCCAAACCAGTCGTAAATGCAACCTCTTAATATTTTCACTTTTAAAAATATTTGTAAATGTTATAAGGATTAAAATTGGTCCAAAAAAATGTCAAAAATCCCACTCCTGACACCATTTTTGGAAATGCGTTCCTAGATAATGCTTTCTAGATTCTAAAAAGTAAAATGATTTAAAATTTTACCAAAGCAAAATTTAGATAGCTTTCCCGTAAAATTTTGGGCCAAAAACATGATTTTTTGGACCTTAGGGCAATAATTTTACATTTTGGTCCCAAAATAAGCTGATCATCATGTTCAGTATACAAACCCACTTCTAGAAATGTATACTTTGATTTGGATTTAATTATCTGTCGCTGAGTTACAGCCCATGACCCATTTCTGAAAATGAAGGGTTGACAGGGCCCTTAAGGTAATTTTGATATTACCTGCATACCAGATTAAAATATGGCTATTGTTACCATGGTTACCACAATGTGACACTTTTTGTGGTAATTCGTGAAAGCACTTCACTAACTGTAATGTTTTTTTAGGATTTTTTTGGCAGCGGTTGGATTTTTTTACATTGTTGACCAATTTTTGGCATTTTTTTAAAAAAAAACTAAGATAAAAATCAAAAATTTTAGAAAACCCTTCCTAAACATTTGTTTCTAGATTCCAAAAAGCAAAAAAGTTCAACATTTCCTAAATGCAAAGTTTAGTAAAACTTTCCAGAAATTTTTGGGGCAAAAAATACGGTTTTTGGCATTTTTGCCAAAATTGACATTTTGGTCAAAAACTGACATCATCATCATCATATTCAGCATGTTCAGGATAAAAATCTGCTTCTAAAAATGTATACTTTGTATAGTTTATACAATCAGTTTGAAAGTTATACAAATACGGTTTATGCCATTTGAAGGTCTACCCCAGCCTTAAATAATTTCCCCTAAGACACTAATGCCCCTTGGGATTTGAACGGTGATTTGATGATAGCGCATAGCTAGTGACTTTTTTTATTCGCAACTTTGTCGAATATTCTATCATGAAATAGTCGTTATTACATAGATACGCGTGAAATTGTATTGCTAATATTACTAAATTGACATGAAATATTCTACTCGAAGCAGAATTCTGAATCAATTAGCCAGCGCCATATTATCCGGGACGCGCAAATGTGCAACTTGCGTGTATTACACATACGTACAATTCTTTAGATTACGTTTTTTCACTTTGTGAATATTATCAAGATCATAAAATCAGTTGAAGCTATTAGCCTCTTTATATATCAGTTCGGGAAAGGTCGTAATTAATTCACGGTAAATGGATTCATTTACCGTAAAGGAATTCATTATACTGTAGAGTTTAACTTTTCAACAATTTTTAGAGCAAACTTTGAACATCAGAGAGAGCATTTTCTTGTTGAGTGGATCCTGTTCTACAAATTTAAATATGACATTTTGAATTCTTTCAATGTTTTTGAAAATGTTTCACCCCCCCCCCCCCCCCCCCCCGCCAAAAAATAAAAATAGCAGATAGAATTCAAAATGTCATCACAACATTTTCAGAATAGGTCTCATTCAAAAAGAAAATGATCTAAAATGTTCGATGTTCATAGATTGCTCTAAAAAAATTATTCTATACAGTATAGGAATTCCTAAGTTATGAATTCATTTACCGTGAATGAATTACGACCTTTTCCGAACTGATATAGATGAGAAATCTTACAAAAGTTGGTTATTATTTTACCCCGGGGCACTCAATTTTGAAAGTGGTTAGGTATGTCAGGCGCGAAGCGCCGAAATAGGGTTAGGTGAACTGATTTTCTCTAAAAATGGACATTTGAAACCGACTTTGGGGGTCTAGTGAACAGAAATTTTGGCCAAAAATGGCCTCCTGAGCTGAATATATTCGCATTTCCTGAACAATTATGATAGTTGGAGCTAAAATTGTGTAATTTTCCTCAAAAACGGGGTCAAAAGAACTGAATCGTGCAGAAAATGGGGGTCTAGTGAGCAGCCTGATATGTAGGCCTATATCCTGCACGCATATGTGAGTGCTCCTGGTTATTTCATATTCGAAAATAAATGCGATTTGTTTAATGGTGTTTTCCTTATGCAAGATGTGAAATCCGTTGCTCCTCTCATGCAGCACAAAAACACCTTATTCCTAAAGCGTGTCCTCAAAACTAATTTTTATGCTACCGTCAAACATTTTTAGCTTCAAGCACAGAATGGTTTCGGATTTGTAACATAAGTCAGGGACTGTTCTTTTAACCAAAAATCTGGATTTAGATAGAGGCGACCTTGAGATGAGGTTTGAACATTATATATTTTCAAATTAGAATGTTAGGCCT
>JXSR01S027348.1:28288-39912 GCA_000969725.1 Ophiothrix spiculata | reverse complement strand
AATAAGAGGCTTGCTTGCGGTGCAGAAGGTCTCGAGTTCGAATTGCTGATTTTGTTGTGGAAACCCATATGAAACACGATCCTAACTATGATGGTGTAAAAGTTGGCTGATTATCAGTTTTGTTTTGTCACTGAAGGCCCATTGGTTTAGGGCCACTCGTTACTATTTCGGGCTGGTCAGGTTGTTTGTGTTGTTCGCGCTTACTGGGAAAACAACAATACGTTAATAGCAAACGTGCGCATTGCATTTTGCGTATAAGGTGAAAATCTTACATAGAAGTATAAGAATTGGTATATGGTATATGATATTCGCTATATGCTCCTGGGGAGGCACTAAATGTGTTGAGTGATGAGGAAAATCCCTGCTAATTTCTTATATGAGTGCCTCCCTCAGGAGTGTACAGCAAATACCGTATACTTCTATGTGATCGCAGCCTTAGATACCACGTGCATGTTTTGTCAAAATCATTCCATCACTGACCAACAGCTGATTATGTGACACAACCATCTGTTGGTGAAAATTAACACCGGTAGCATCTTAAGGTGTTTGGTCCATGAGAGATCCGCCCGAGCAATTTTAGTAAAAATCGGCATGAATGATATTTTATTGATGTAGAACCGGTTTTTAAAATAAAAATTGGGGGTCACAGGACTCGTTTTTGCATGAGAGTCTGTTTAAAAACACCATTTTTGGAGGTTTTGGGGGACAAATTAGTACAGGGGTCTATGGGAAATGTGGCAAAAGTGAAATTATTTAGTGTTGATTCAAAAAATCTGCCCGAGCATTTTTGTTAATTTTTTCACAAAAGTTGCGCACAAGTATGTTCTTTCAAATAAAAAAATAAAAATTGGGGTCACGGACTTAATTTTCCAGAAAAATATTGAAATATGGCAATTTTTAGCTTCAAAACACTACTCAGAGTATATGCGTATGCGTATTGCGTCACTTACCAACTCGGAAACTAGCGCGTACTGGTTTGCGTGGACGGCGCTTGGAACAAACACCTTAAGTCTACAATTAAAGTCTAAAAATCTGTAGTCTAAATTTGTATGAATCAGAATTTCAGTATTATGAATTAAATTTACAGATATTATTTAGCCTATAATTCAAACAAATTTACAGAATGTATTATACTTATTGAAATAGAGGGACATTAATAACTGTAAACTTCTCTTTGATACCCCCTGTATAATAATTTTATTTTTCCCAAATAATGCTACTCTTAATTATAATATTCAAATTCCGACTCATGCCAACTCATGACATTTTTAGCATTTTAGCTATCTATCTGTTCTTTAAATATAAAGCAAAACACTTTTAGATGAGCTTCCTGGACAGAATACAAAATCTTATGTATTTCTTTTGGTATTGCGTCAATTCTTCAATTTAACACATCAAATAGATTTATTTATGCATTTATCAATTACTTCCCCGGCCCTAGGGGACCCGGGATAGTGCGGGAACATAGCGGGGAAAGTACAGATTTTCATTGCCCCGCATGCCGGGAAGTTAGCCGAGACTTAGCCGGGGATGTACAACAGACTGTCCCCGCTATGCCGGGTGTGTAGCGGGAGATTTAGCCGAGGTGTACAGATGATTTTTCCCCGCACTGCCGGGACATAACAGCTCTTAGCGGGGACTTTAACAGGGATGTCACATCACACAAAATATTAAGCACCATCTATTTCATCAGTTGCAGCATATTTGCTTTTTGATTTTTACTAAAATACCAAGTGTAACATTAGCGATTCATCGCTTTCCCAGGATCACTATCTATGGAAGCCCGCCCTCGCCCTGCTAGATGATTATGGGGCCTACTTTGTTGAATTCGATAAGATTTATCTCATATGGTATTTTGCTGCGTTAACTTTCTTAAAATATATCATCATGATTATCATGCCATTCTGATGCACATTTCCCTCCAGTTTTTCATGGGATGACGAACATTGTATGCCATCAGGGCATATATTAAATTCACGAAAATATCAGGCGCATGCAAAAAAAACCCCACATTTTGTCCATTTGTTTAATGCCTATAAACTCTGTCAAAAGTAAACAACAAGGCATTTGTCAGTCAAATGATTTGAGACACTCAGTCAAACAGAAATGCTGTAAATTTTGTTTTGTACCTAGGGTCACTAATCAAGTCCGTACACTTTGATCAACACTAAATAGGCGGGCCTCTTCACATCGTGAATTGATGCAAAAAAGCGGTGACATGTAGCAGGGCTGGGGTTGTACACTGTTGTAACGCAAGTCCCCGCACATGGGGGTCGGGGACAGGGCGGGGATTGTCACACGTAGCCCAGCTATAGGGGGGCCGGGACATAGCGGGGGATGTACAGAAAATCTATGCCCCGCAGGCCGGGACTTTAGCGCGGTCATTGCCGGGGATGTAACACTAGCAAATTGTACATCCCCCGCTAAATCCCCGCTAGTCCCGGGTCCCCCGGGGCGGGGAAATAAATTGATAAGTGCATTAGCTATCATAAACTTTGTATTCCCATATAAGATATAAGTGCTTCACTGGTCCCATACCTGGATTTTAGACCCCTAGAAGAGTCAATAATGGCCAATAACACCACATGCAGTTGCCACCAATTGATGCATGCCATGAATGATGCGATAAATGTTTAAGTAGATTACATTGACATTTCATCCTGGACTCGCAAATAGCGTAAAGATGTAACATTTGTATTGATATAATGAACGTTTCATTTTGTAATTGTGAAACTTATGTTAACTGCAATTATGAGCTAAATGATTTACTTTGAGAAATAATCCTATGAAGTGACAAAAATAAATAAGTAAAATGAAATGAAAATAATACTGGAAATATTACCCCTTCTTTTAATATAAAAATTACTTGAACTTTCAGTGTTAATTATTTTCATTTTTTTATGCAGTTGCAGCCTACAAATCTGTACTTTTATGTAACATATAATAAAAGGCAAAACATCTTGGCCCAAATTCCAGAAAGGTGTTTAGCTAAACCAAAGTTTTAACTGAACATCAACTGTCCAAGAATGATAGGTACCGTTGCAGCTTTCAAGCGGAACAGTTTAATTAGGTGTGTTGATGACGAGAAATTAAAACCGTGGTTTTGCTAAACGCCTTTCTGGAATATGGTTCCTCAAGTTTCCTTACGACCTTGGGCCTACCTGAAAAGATGCCAGCTTGTTATTCTTTATTTGGCCCCTCTGAATTTTTCTCACAAAAGTTAAAGTGACTAGCCTAGATTCCACTTAGAATTAAAAACTTATGGAAATGCTCTTTATAAAGCTTAAAAGTGTAGCAATATCTAAAAAAGTACAAAGATTTACACAGAAATGGCTCAAATTGAGAGATAACTAATTTGCAATATATCATTCTTTGACGGTGGTGTGACTATCTTTTGTTTTCTGAATCCTAAATTGTACCTCAGATCTGGATTTACCAGATAAAAAATCAAACAAAGCTCTTAGAGATAATTTAATACATATTAAAAGAGAAACAATTTCGTCAAAAATAATTTGTTTACCCATCACATGTGTAGAAACAATTTTTTTTTAAATTTTGAAACTAGAAACACTGTTTTCACATCATTTTTTCCGCCGGCAAACAAAATTAAAGCAGGTAAATAGTTGCAATTTTCTGCAATATTCCTAAAAATCATGGAAAACTACTTGTAGGTTATATTACTAGAAACATGTTCCACCGATTCATGTAAAAAAAATATGTAGGTAAATAATTAGTGGGATGAATCCAGGCCAGTCCCTTTAAGCCCTTGCAATAAATTAATTGAGAACTGAGTGCCATTGACTATTCCCAAAAATAGTCATCTCTTAATCTAATTCTTAAATTAAAATCACGCAAATCTCCATTAAAGTTTAAAGTCAAGGAAATGAGCTGCAACGGTTTGATCATTCTTGGACAGTGTATGTTCAGGGATGTTGAGGGATGCATCTATCACAAAGAAAAAGAAGAAGAAATGGGTTTGGGATGCCAATGATCCCCAGTTCAAATCCTTTTTTTTCTTCTTTTTTCACCCCTGTGTTTCTGAAATAATAGTAAAACTTGACATTATTTGAAGAAAAAAAATAGAAACATTATCACATTGTGAACAACACAACATTAAGTAAGAGATATTTTATTACAGGAGTGAAGTTTTTAGACTGAAATTGAAACCCATGCAAAAATAAGTATTTGACTCAAAAGATTCTATATATTTTAAATCTTAAAATATAACAAAAAGTTCTGAATATGGAAATACATAAATTTTTAACTTAACCTTTATATAAATTTGCTATTATTTTGAGAATTTGTTAAATCTTTCTAGTATTAAATAAAAAGTAATTAAAAATTGTTAAATTGCTGAAAAATATAAGTAAAATCAATTATCAATACAACATTTGCATTTATGATTTGTTTTGATCAAATCCAGAAAATGCTGTCAGTTATTTGAATATCTAATGTTTTATATATATTCCAATTTCCATACTTTTATGTAATGTTTTATATATATTTATGTAATATGGTTCGTAGTAAATTAAACTGTCTGTGTGTGGCATTTGATGTTCTAGGAATCATTATTTTGGTAACACAGCAACTGATCAAATTAGTAATACCCGCAACTGATCGTGTTTTTCACACCTTTTGCCAAAAAAAGTTGGATTAACTAATCACAACGCATCTTTAATGTTCATTTCCTTGTCAGGGCCAATCAATGTTTAGCGACAGTGAGAAAAAACAGCAGAAAAAATGATTTATAACGAATGGAAAGTTAGCCTTTACTTTCTAGAAATAAATAGTGTTTCATGTTACTAAAAGTACGATGACAAACGTATTTATGATAATTCTGACTCACTCACCTTGGAGTTTTAGCACCTAATATTTCCAAAAGACAGGTTGAATATCCTTAACGTGGTTTCTTTCTGTCACTACCGAGTCAATCCGCAAACAACGATACCGACGGCACATATTCATGTCCAATTTGTTCCAGTCTTTTATCTTTGCGCATTCATCGCGTATAAAGTTCCTGGAGTATTGATATCCACCGATTGACATCCAAGAAAAGTTTTCTCTGCTCTTCATCTGATAAATAACACATGCGCAAAAAACAGATGTAGACTTAATCAAGATCAGTCTATCAAGTGAGAGAGCGAACGAAGAAGACGAATAAAATAAAAAGGGCTGGGAGGAGCCGAGGCACATATTGACATGCTTGTTTCTTTAATATTAAAAAGGGGTGGTTCCATGGATATAACTTTTCATCTTGCCTCAGGCTACATTGTAAAAGAAGATGAAAGAATTTGCCAACGTTCTCGTCCTCCTTCAGCTCCTTTGAATGTAAAGCAATGTAGAATCATTTTAGATGGGTTCCAACCAGGTGTTAAGTGTAGACTTAAAGAGTGGCAGGAGAGACAAGGTCATGGGCACCTAAGTCCAACCCCTGAGGCTTAAACTTGTTGCAAGTTTTTCATCTCCTGTTGAAGTTCAATTTTACAGAACATGTGTTCATGTAGGAAAACCATGTAGCAAGGTGAACTGTGATTGGCAAATAGTCATCAGATATGCCTCCAATCATATTGCCCCACAAATTACACAGTGTTAGATACCTGATGTGTGTAAGTGTGTGCTTAATAGACCAATTTGGAGAGCTCCGTAGTTTTTTCTGCTATAAGGGCAGATGTGGATAGAATAGAAAGTTCTTGAAAAGATGATTTGAGCAATTTTTATGCCTAAAAGAGTTAGACCTGATCAAAAGATTGAATAGGTTTAGGAAAAATTAATTCATATAAAAATTTATAGTCTTTTTCTTTTCAAGAAGTAATTTGCTCTATTTTTAAACTTTTTGCATTAATATTTGTCAATTTAGCTATTTTCCTTCAGTAGGAAAAGAAGACAACAGGAGAAAATAATCTAGAGAAATTTCAACAAAATTGGCCATCTTGGATTGTTGCTCATGGAGAGCGAGTTAATACCTCCGGGATTTTACACCTGCGTGTGCCGCGCCATATGTCAAGACTCTTTGAAATGGAATAGGCTAAGTAAAATAATTTATGTGTTTTACGTCCGAAAGGTTTACAATTCTGCTCCATGAATAACGACAAAATGGCGGTGGGCACCAGGCAGCAAGCAGCAGTTTTCCTTTTAACAAAATCTTCTCAATTTCTGCATAATTTTTTTCTACATATCAGGGGTGTGAGAGTTTAGCTTTTAAGCTGATTTTTAGCTTTTTTCAATGCCTTCCAAGAGGTTGTGATTTTAGCTTTTTCTTTCATTTTCAGCCTGTTTTTGGCTTTTGTCGCTATATTTTTAGCTTTTTGTAGCTCTTTTTATCACCTGACACTCACACCTGTGACATATCTAACACAATCCATATTAACTATTAGTAGAGTCCTATGAAATTAGTCTTGAACATCATTTTGGTTATCACATAAATTCATTTTAGTGCATAGGTCTGTGAGCCATTGGCTCTGTGACTGAACTTGAAGCAGTGTGTTTTTACTGCATCACCATGATCACCTAAGTAAATCCCCAGTTATTTGTTTGGCCCTCCCATGCCCACCCACACTGGAACTTGATAAGCTGGGATAAATCACCGTCCTGTTTGCATAAGACTTTTTGATGAGTAAATCTAGTAGCTTGCTACTAGGGTCAGTTGATCGTAGTATACAACTACTGGTGGATGAAGGAGGGCGGTAGCATACATCCTGCGACTTGTGACAGGTCTTGTGATTTTATTGAGGATACTTGAGTGATTCAGGAGGATAGGATGTGGATTCTGAGTAATTTCAATGCTTCATACAAGATGGTTCAGTTTTCCAGCCAGGTACAACTTCTTCTTTTTTTATTGAATGCAGTGGTTATGCAACTGTCAGTAGTTTCTTGGTCCCCCTGGTACCAGGACACTAGCAGGGTCCTTGTGATAAAGTTGGAGTCACAATTCTTTGGAAGATATAAATAAACATTCAGAGTGCAGGGCCAATTGTTTGTAAGAATGTGATTGGTACTTTGCAATTCGTGGTCGTGTGACTGATTTTGTCAGGAATTTTGCAGAGATTACAGTGTGGGAGATTTGTGTATTGTGTAGACCTATATGTCCCTGCTGGTGGTGAACATGTTAGCAATGGTTTAACCCTAACACGTCACTATCAAACAAAAGAAATTTGCCTAAGTCCAAATACGTCATGGGCAAGAAAGTGTTGCCATACTCGGTGGCTTGCCATAGCTCGACATTGGATTGGGATGCGAGAGGTCGCGGGTTTGAATCCCAGGGGAAATGGGAAATTTTTGTATGACGTATTCAGACTTAGATAGTTTTTAAGCGTTTGGGAGTTAGGGTTAAATATCTAGATGGAGATATCTTGGGCATTTGGGCTGGGACTTAGTCTGTGACACAGCGCTTGAAGAAGGTATGGTGGTATTTGCAGGGAATTTTTAACTCTAGAGAATATGAATATGTTTCAAGTTCACAGAAAACACTTGGACACCTAGAGGTCTGAGAAAACAACTGATAGGTGCATTACAGTGGAAACTTTTGAATGTAAATTGGCTTAGATAGCGAATAACACAAAATTGATGATTTGGTACAAAAGTACAGAGTGTCTCAGAATAAGTAGTATTGTGATGTGGGATTTTTTAAAAGGGCTTAAGGGCTTATTAACTCTTTCACTCCTGCAAGCCACTCACAGCGGCTTGCAAAAGCGTGCACGATTTGCCGGAATTTCTACTTTGACACATTTTTTTCAAATAGCTCTAAAAACAAACTACAAACCCAAATTGATCGAAAATTCGCCAACAAGCAGTTGAAACAAAGAGCTATCTAGCGCCATCATTTTTATTAGCAAGGAGAACAACCCTGATGCACTACAGTTATTGTATGCTATCGTAAAGTTAGGTCACTGTGAGCCGCTCAGAGTGGCTTTCCGGTGAAATAGGGCGGATGGTGAAAATTTTATTCCGGAGTGAAAGAGTTAAATGTTAAATTGCCATTAAGCTTAATTGGAACACCTCGGGAGATCTCTGGAGTAGCAAAAATATCATGATTAACCAGTTGTCCTGATTATGCAAAAGACAAATTGCCATGAATGAGATGTTTTAGGGTGCAAAAACACTTACATATACACTTATTCATAATTGTTAACAGTTCAACATGATCTGACATAAGGTGGGCCCAAGTAAAATAATTTTAAGAATGGATTGGGATTTTTGAAGAGAATTTGAGATTGTGGTTTTAGTTTTCTTGTCTCATATTTGTAATTCACATATTTATCATAATTGTAGGGACATTTTTTTGAAAATAGAGATTTCTTATGCAGTAAGATTGAAGGAGATAATTTTTGGCCTAAAAAGGTTTAGGTGATATAGGCCTATATATTTGTAGTACGGCATTATACCATAACCCTAACCCTGCTGAAAGCTACAAAATTCTACAGTAGAAAATGAAGAAAATTGATAAGTCCAAATACATCACAACCGGGAGAGATATATGCTCATCGAATCGCTCCCGAGGCAGCGCCCATGGGTGGCTTGGTATATTGGATTGGGATGCGAGAGGTCCCAGGTTTAAATCCCTGCATCGAATGCGTGAAAATAGGAATTTCAGTCGAGATTGATTTTTCTTGTCGACATGTCGCAATAATTTGTTGCCGACGTCGACATATGTGTCAGCATAAAGTTAATATGAACGAGTTGGTTTTTGCGGGAAAAAGGAAATTGATTGGATAACCTCAATGACTCGTTTAAGATGTAGACTTGCCTTTAATATAGTGATGTACTAGTTTTTTCTGCGTAAGACAATATGGATGATATAAAATTGATATTTTGCAACCTTTTTTGTTGTGAACCATTGTAATAACTTTAAAAACGGTTGTAAATGATGAACAACTAATAAGTATTAAATTATTTATGCAACAATTTAAACACTTGTTAAAGCACAACTGCTAACAAGCATAACTTGACATTTAAACGTAAGTTTTTCTGAATTTTTGCTTGCCCAGTTTTGTCACAAATGAGATTACATGTCGACATGTCGAGATATGCTTTATGTCGACATTGATGTCGACATAAGGCCTGTCGACAGAAACCTTACTTTCTTATGCAGTAAGATTCCATGCAGGAGATAGGTTTTGGCCTTTAGTGGGTTAGGGTTAATAAAGATACGGTTCCCTGATTGAATAGTAACCAAACCAGTCCAAGCACGCTGTTTAGGAGGATCCTGATGAAGCTACAACAACTGTATTATCACTAATTTAAGTTAGAATATATTTTAAATCTGACATTTAGTGAGAGCAATTTATGTTTTAAAAAGATAATAGGTAAATTCTGCATTTTGGAAAAAGTAGAAGTCTTTTAACTTTTGTTTAATTAATGTAACAGAACAAGCAAACACCACTTTGTAACACACATAAAGTTGTGATTTGTACCATAGTGTAGCTTGGGGTGGCTTCTTGTCAATATACCAAAAATCGCTGTAATTAGACCAGGCATTACATAATTATGACATTTGAAAGTATGACCATCCTGAATATTGTTAATTTTTAAGGAAAATCTTAGGTGAGCATTCAAAGTTGTGCTTTAAAGGATTAATATTGTAATTGTACTGGGTTTTTTCTTAGAAAAAGTATTTAGTTATCCAAACATATCCTTGTAAGTTTCAGCTCCATAGATTACACATATGTGATGCGTTACATCAAAAGGTACAAGTTGTCTACCTTTGACAAAATTGAGATACCTTGCTTGTGAAAATTTAAGTTTAAATTTTGAAGATATGGTGAATAAAGATGACAGTTTTCTTATTATTTTCTTTATAATTTACGAGCTTTATTTGCCTGTATCTCAAAATTTGCTTGGCCGAGAACTTGTACCTTTTGATGTAACGTGTCACATATTGTTATTCAAAAATGTTGAATGTTGAACTTTTCATGGATTACAACCACCCCTTTCTTAACTACAGATATGATACAACCATCCTAAGGCACACTCAAGAATTCCGTAAGAGTTTATGCAACTTGGGTTTGGGAAATTGTTACTAGTTTTAGCTAGGCCATTTGAAATGACATCTTATTACAATACAATACTTGAATGTATCTAATGTAGTAACGGTGTTATATTACCAAATGCTTTTGATTCTTTACTAAGAGGATGTGTGTAAAGTCTGTTGATGCACGTAAGACACGCTAGTAAACTGGAATGACATTGTTTGTCAACTTTCCAGGGAGCATTTTCATTTAACTTTTGTTTCTTGAACACAAAAAAGTGAAATAGTTTAATTCCTATCATTTTTCCCATCTTAAGCAATAGCTTACAATTTTTCTTCATAAAACAACTGCTTTCTCCTGTGATTTACAAATTTTATATTTTCGTCTCAAGGTAAAAGTCCTATTTTGTCACTACTTGGATTGGCAAAATTTCAAATTAATGGTACTATGGAACTGCAACAACTTTTTCATTACAATCAAAGTTCAAAGTTTCTACATGGTAACACTGTGTTAATGAACTTGGTACTTGGTGATATTGTGCTATTGGTATATGATAGAGTATTAGGGATGTGCGAATTGATTGAATGCGATTTTCAGCTGCTGGTGATGATAGGTATCTATGGCAAGGCATGCCCAATATTTTGTCAGATTGACATAAAGTACAAAAGTGATTACAATGTTACACAAAGTTTTGTCATCAGTTAAGCTGGAAGAACGATTTGTAAATCTACCCCACCATGAGGAAGTGGGATGCTAAAGTATCTTAGATTTGTGAATTTATGAAGAGTTTCTAATTTGTGTGAGGTTGAGTGACAGTATAGTCAATTTGAGCAGAAAAGGTATAATATAAATTTATGTGATATTCATTTGGGGTTTGATGTTTTGTCTACATTTTTGTCTACATTTCTAAAGGAAAAAGAATGAAATCAATTTTAAATCTGGCCAGTTGCAAGGATTTTTATTTTCTAGGGTGATTACACCACCAAATCTCATGTAACCAGGGGTGTGCAGAGGTAGCCTGCGAACCCTAGGTTTGTTGCCCAAACCTGCAAAAGCAGCCTTATTTTACCAATTAGAGGTCATTCTGCACCTCGGGTCAACCATAAAAAGCCGATCCTGGCTGTGCGGGTGAATATTTGTCCCGGATTTGAAACCTTTGATATTTCTAAGATGGTGCTTTACCAACTGAGCTAATGAGAAAGATGAGAAAATAAAGAGAAAATATCTCTGCCATTACAGCTAAACAGAATTTGAAAATACCCTTCGAAAGAGTGAAATATTGCAGACATGCCAACTAGTACACTTTTGACGTATTTAGTTTACCAAACCATTCAAAATACGCCAATACGCTTTTCATGCTAAAAAATACGCCTTTTGCAAATGTGTAGCTAAAAACGGGAAGTCGGGTATTTACAACATTTATAAGTAAAAAATACAAGGAAAAGTCGCCAATATTTATGCTCTTGGTACATGTATTTGGGTCAAAATCTCAAAAACAACGTTAATGAAGAAAAGGAAAGTCACAACCCCCATGCCCCCGACCTATTTTCGTTACATATTTATGCTCTTAGAACATGTATTTGGGCCAAATCGCAAAAAAGCCACCACCATTTTGCATTCTATTGTAATGGTGGTTCCCAACTTCCTACATTGACTTAA
>JXSR01S027348.1:0-21324 GCA_000969725.1 Ophiothrix spiculata | reverse complement strand
GGGTTCTTATGATCAAGATTATAGGGTATATTGAAAAACACTGTGTCATAATAGATTTTTAAAGCTTAATTTATGCTTGATGCAACAACACAAAGTTAAAGAACAAAGTTGACCATGGTCAAACAGATACAATTTAACACGACAGTTTTTGTATATTTAATCTTTTTATATAGAATTAGATTCACAAAATTTAAGTTATAATACACTTTCTTGTTTCACAACAAGAATGTAACCATGGAAAAATCTATGGAAGATATGACCGTGGCTGACCATGGTCAACCATGGTTAAACATGATCATATCGACCATGGTCAAACATGCCAACCTTTTGACCATGGTGACTGGATGTGTTTGACAATGGCGTGCCATTTTTCAAAAACACGTTCAACCATGGTCAAACTCTGCATGTTTGACCATGGTTGACAATGGTCAAACATGCCAAGCTTTTGACCATGATGCCAAGCTTTTGACCATGGTGACTGGATGTGTTTGACCATGGCGTGCCATTTTTCAAAAACACGGCTAACCATGGTTTGACCATGGTCAAAACCCCATGGTTAACCATGGTTAAACCATACTTTTTTTCGCCTAGGTAGTGCACAAAGGGTTATATAACCTCTGAAATCTAACGTGTGCCTGCTTCATGCATTTCATGTTTGGATCAAGTTTAAATTCAGCTTTATGATATGATGGTTGGTTTGGACAGTTTTTATACCCATCGCTCTGTGGAGCTTTTTCGCATGTTAGAATCAATCTGAACTCATCTGGACTTTGCACATCGAAATGTATCAAGATTAAACTAGATTTGAACCAATGATCATGCGCTACTGAGTAAAGTTAGCACTTCAGAACTGTGTATAATCTAAATATGAGTTCAGGTTGATGCTGCCATGTGGAGAGCCCCATTGTGTACCAATAAGCAGTCTTTACGCTCTAAAACACATCACTTGTAGTGTGGATAAAGATTGCGTATCTGCAATGGCTACCACATGTTATATTTATTTAACGCCCAATCACTAGAGTGTGAAGATCCCTCTAAATTTCCCTGTCATATGTCAGTGGCTCTTGAAATGGTTCTTCAGGTGACACCGTCACCTGAAGAACCATTTCAAGAGCCACTGACCCAAGACTTGAGTTTACACAGTGTGCAATCCAAATTACTGACAAATGGCAGCTTTTGCAGATATGACTTTCTTGCACTCACATGACGACTTTTATTGTGGGTAAAGATTGCGTTATCTGCAGACGTCGACTGATTAAAATCAACAAATGCAGGATGGACCATTGGAGTTTCACAATATCGTTGACAGACTTGGTATGGTATTCAGTCGCGGATCTAGGATCTGAATTTTACGGGGGTGGAGGGTGTGTTTTTCAGCTTTTATAACAAAAAATTGACCAAATTAGGCTGATTTTGCAGCATTTTGCCAATTATACGAGGGGCGCACGCCCCTTCCGCTCCCCCCCCCTTGATCCGCGGCTGGTATCAATTTATGGAATATTATTGTTTGTAGATAAAAGTTGAAAACATACCAAATCACTTTGAATACATTATTTTGTTAGGCTAAATAAAATTAATTGTTTGTCTCAAAGCTCCCGCACGCGTTAGTTTTAGTGTGCTCGTTAGTTTTTCAAAAAGTCGAAAAAACTAATATTTTTTGCCGTTTTTAATTTTTTATTGGCAAAAATTCCATATGAAATCCTTTTATATTTACTTGTAATATAAATTTAATTAAATTAGTTCTTTATTCTGTTTTTGATTAAAAAAGGCCAATCTAACATTAACTTTGTATCTGACATGCATGAGGGAGTACATATGGAACTCTTTTCTATTTAGAATAGCACTCATGACTTCTGTAAAGCACAAAAAAAATCTAAAAAAAAAAGATTAAAAATAAAACCGCATTTCGCATTAGTTTTTCAGAGTAGGAGACAATTTTTTTAAAATGGCCTTATAGGAAATTAAACTTTGACATTCAGACCCTCCCTTTCGCATCAAGAGTAACTTGGGATAAATTATCTTGATCATAGCTTTAAGTTAAGGTGCTTGGTCTGATTTTTCAAAATTTAAATGTCATACAATACTCAAGAGATCTAAGTTTCAAATTTCAGCTGAATAGGTCAAACTGTTTTGATTTTATGGGTACTTTCAGAGCTGCCTATATGCTACTGTGAAAAATTAATATGGTTACCATAATTACACACATTGTCATATATATCTCCAAAATGGAACATAACTCAGCCTTGAAATTTCACATGGGTTACGAGAAAAATGTAAGCAACATTTTGGTACCAAAATCTCAAAATGTTTGAAAAAAAAAAGTTGAGGCAATTGGACCTTGTCCTTTAAAACTCTGGTTGCAATATTTCATATTGACATTTGTATTAAAACTTTTTCAACAATTGTTGAATCACAAGCTTTAAAATGGTTTCTTACCCACTGGTTCTATTTTGAACACCCCTTCCCCCAAAAAATCTGATAGAGCACAAACTTTTGTGGATACTTCAAATGTTTTGAACCTTATAGAAAGTAATCAAAGTTAGTCTTTTGAGTATGATTGTTGCTTTCAAAGTTACAATAGCTGGTATTACTCCCTCATTCATTAAACCAGTATTAGAATTATGATAGAGGGCAGTATTGCTATAAAATCAATTTGGAACGTCAAGTTCAAAAAAGGGAGAGGGCATTTGACTTTTAAATTTTCTAATACCCAAATACTGTTGATTATGTACACTAATATTTATCTGGGTTGATATGAAGGAAAAAATTAAATCTAGAAGTTCCCAGAAAAAAGTGCTTACTCTGAGGAACTGTCTAACACCCTTTGACTTGTTACTAGATTTAACCGTGTATTCAAAGCTGAAATATTTGCTCACCTTTGAGAGCTTCTTTCAAAACGTAGCAATGTTTCCTGGTCACTCTGATGTAATTGTGATGCTGTTGATGTGTTATTGGTCAAAGACCAACGAGTGGTCATCTCTGACACAATAGCGAGTTGTAAATTACGAGTAGTCTGTGGCACCCCTGGTCTCGGTTAACCCTAACACTTTTGACCACTTCTTCGTTAAAAAACTATCTCCTTGGAAATTTGCAAGTCAAAAATCACGGGTTTCCCCCTGGATTCGAACCCGGGACCCCCCGCTTCCCGATCCAATTATCACTATGTCAAGCCACTGAGCAGGCGCTGCCATGGCAGCGATTTCGTGATCACAGCTAACTCGGGTCTATGACGTATTTGGACTTTGGCAAATTTCTTAACTTTGTGGAATGGGATATTGTGAGATTCAGTGGGGTTAGGGTTAAGGGAGCTGTTTTCAGTTCTGATGTAAATTGACTCCTTAACGCCTCTCCGGAACCAATCCGTTTCCTTGTCCAGAACTTTGGTTTCATCCCAATTGATCCGGTGCCCAGCATTTTGGTGTTCTTATGGACAGGAGATGTGTTGTTTTTAGTTCTGCGGTGTTCAGTGATCCTGGTGTTAAGAGCACGAGCAGTTTCACCAACATTGCATTGCAATCAGCACATTTGATGTGGTAAACTGTGCCACAACATTTGCCTTGGGGCACGTTGTCCTTCGGGGAAACAAGCATAGAGCGGATGGTGTTGGCAGGCTTGAAAAGCACCGAAACACCACGTTTGTTGTAGGTATAGGGTATGACAACACTTCCTTGGCGTTTGTTCACAGTCTCATGAGATCTAGGACTTGCGGAGAACAACCATCGTATCGTCGACGTATCTGCCCCAGTATTTGACATTAACAGGGGAAGATCTAAGCGCCTGATCTTCAAAAGCTTCCATAAAGATGTTAGCAGTAAAGGGGCTACAAGGAGAGCCCATGGCTGCGCCTTCTATCTGTTGGTACCCTTTGACTTGGTTTTGATGTTACAGATCTTGCGTCACTGATGGGTAGATCAAGATGTCAAAGATGTTTTTTATGCGGCCTGACATACCAAATTTTGTAGATGATATACCATTTTCTCCCAGGTGTGCAATATAGGTTCACCCTCACACTCCCAAGTCCAATGGCTCTTTTGGTCCAAAATGAATAATTTATAAATTAGTTGCAATTGTGTCTTCTTTGTTCTTCAGTGTCCAAATGTTATCTTAAAATTTTCTTTGTATGGATCACAGTTAACCCCTCATTTTTAGAAATATAATAATAATAATAATAATAATAATAATAATTAAGCATTCTTATAACACGCAAAAATCATCCAAAAGGATCTCGAAGCGTGTGAAAACAGGATCAATGAACAAGGACAAACATGACAAAAAATTAAGAAACGGGGAATGCCTGACGGAAGAGATGGGTTTTTAACTCTGATTTAAATTGACTGACAGAGGATATGTTGCGGATGTTGTTTGGAAGTGAATTCCAAACAGTGGGGCATTGAAACCTAAATGAACGCTCACCGGCAGATTTGAGATCAGAGTTTGGTATCTTGAGAATCCTTTGAGAGCCGGAAGGTAAAGTGAGGGATGGATTATAGATGTGTAAAACAGATGAAAGGTAGAGTGGGTGCCTTCATAGTGACGGAAAGCTAGGACACATAAGCATAATATATTATGCTTACTCAGCAACGGATAATTGAATCCATATAAAAGTTTACATTTCTAGATGTGGAATTTCTTGTAGAATATGATGGATAGGTCAGTTTTTGTTCTTGGACCACTATATTTGTAAACAACCTAACTAAATTTTGGAAAAAAAAATTGGACCTCTTTTGCATTTTAGAATCTAGAAACACATGTCTAGGAACGCATTTCTCATTTTTTTGATTTTTGAATAACTCTTTGAAATATTGCCAAAATAAGTCCAAAACTGGCCCACAATGAGGTGTTTTTTTTTCAATTTTGACATATTTTTGACAATATTTCAAAAAGTAAGTATGGCCATATTTACAAATGCACTGAATGCAATTCCTGTTGAGTTCTTTAGATCTATATATGTGAAATATAAAATCCGAAGAAAACAAATTATATGAGCGGTTCTCGAGATGTGGCTGGTTAAAGGTTGTGTGCGCAAATACTTTTGACCGCCAGTGTATTGAATGTTCCTTATCTTCATGATTGTTTGAATTATAGCAGCTTGTGTTCTCAGTTTGACTCATGTTCATGATAGTTCTGGTATCTTCAAGTCTTTAAGAAAATCAGAAAGCTTACAAAATAGATTTGAGAATCCGTTAGATTTTATTAACACTTTCTTGATGATACATTTTTAACATAAGGTTAAGTCTGAATACAAAAATATCTTTAAATGAAATGAATACCACACAGTGGGTAATGAATACCATACAGTGGTAATTCTTAATCACTGAGCGCGATTTTACTTCCTAATAAGGAATTTTGGCCATCCATTATGAGACAATAGATAACAGTGCGTTCAGCGTGAAATGCAGTGGAGCCGCGCGTTCAAAATCACGGCGCGATGCAGGTATACGCACACATCCTGCGCGAACAGCTTTACTGGGTTTAGAATATTTCATGTTTGAATAAGGGTGTACGTTTTTCCAATGATAATGTTTATAGTTTTTGGCAATAATTTACATCTTTTTTGGTTTATAAATGACTCAAATTTGTGACTAAGAATGAGAATAAAAGATGGCGATTTATTGTTTTGCCTATCATCTATCGTCTCATAATGGATGGGCGTACATTATTTTGAGTAATGGGTGCCCCCGCAGAATAAATTGCAAGATGTTATGCGCAGGTTATGTATGGTCGAGTGCCCATATTTAGGGTACTTTTCAGCATGCTTTATTGGACTTGAGACAGTAGTCTATTCTGAAAATATCTTGCTCATCAATATTATTTTGTGTGAGAGTTTCAACTTACTAGTGTACTTTAAAAATATTTCTGATCGTTGAATACATCAAGTTCCCAAGATTTTAGCTATTTAATCATGAATCACAGTTTAGGCCAAACAAATAAATTGTTTGGTTGTCCTCCACAACTTTTTTTGAGCAAGTGCGTGCAGATTTTTTTTTCAAATGTAAGTCAAAGCTACACCAAATTATGGCCTCAATAAAGATGCAAATAAGTCTATTGTACCGAAAAATCTCTTTATACAAGTTTAAAAACAGTATTAAAATGTAAACAAAATGAAAACAACAACCTCAAAAATATTTTCAAAAGATCAAAATTCTCAAAGAAAAAAAAATAAATTTGGAAATCTGAAAATTAGGTGCGGTATACTTTTGTACAGTAAAAACTTTTTTCCAGTTTCAAAAAATAGGGGAGGCGGTGGAGGACAACCAAACATCTTTTTTTGGCCTTATTGAACAAAAAGAGAATAGTTTCTTACAATAGAAAGGCAAGATGAAATCCAACCATCAACATATTTGAATGGTTAAAAAATCTGTCAACAATTGCCTCTTCTGTGCTTGACATGGGTTGGAGCAAGAGAATATATTGTGAGTATCCCATCATGTATTGCTTCCTATGGGATTGTTTGTATGCCAAATCACATGAGTAGTTAGTGATGAAATGCCCATAAATCAATGTTAAATGTTATATTCTTGCATTTTGGGCGTGTTTCATCACTGACTATTCACATGACGTCCTGTACAAAATTTGCAATAGGAAGCAGTGCATGATGGGATACACACGATATCTTCTCTTGGTTAGAGCAGGGGTTAGAGAATTTGGTAAAATATAGCAACTTAGGCCCCAAAAAATTAATTATTTAATTGGCGTAATTTATTTTTTAAGTCTATGTTTCACATACAAGAACACAAAATATATGGCACATATACAAAAACATCTTCACTTTTTCTGTAACACATCACATACAAGAACACAAAATATATGGCACATATACAAAAACATCTTCACTTTTTCTGTAACACATCTTTTATTTGTCATTTTGAATGTCCTGGAAGCCATTATCTTGGGTTCCAATGAATCGATTCCCATCAAATTTGGGATTTGGAGGTTTTTTACTATGCTCAAAAAAATAAAAATATCTGTGGTAAAATTAGGGTAGGTCGGGTTAGTAGTTACGCCAATCAAACAAATTTTTTTTAGGCCTTAGATAAGTTGATGTTTATGTTTGGCTGAAATTTAGCCACGTTGATTCCAATTTTACCAATACATAACATTGAATGGACACTTTCAGAGTAATGTACAATACCTGTGCGATTCACAATATAATCATACAGATTTCAAACAATTTATCTTACTGTTGACATTACATAATTATTTACAACAATCTTTAATAAATACACCACTCAATTTTAATTAAATAATACTTACATTATCTGAGAATACATTTTTGTACATTTATGTATGTTAACCTGCTATAAAAATAGAGTTACTTTACAGATTCTTTTTTTTTCCTCTTCAATTTTTGTCTGAAAATTGCAAGATGTTAGATATGATTATAATAATATATATTACAACAGATATAGAATATTTACAACGTTTTTTCATTTATGATATAGATAGTAATGTGCAAAGGCATTAACAAGATTTTTTCAGGAATAGATTCACTTAAACTTGTCTTAGTCAGGTATTTAAGGGGGAACAACACGTTACTCAATTTTACATTTTTGCAAGTTTATTTTATACCATAACTTTTTAACAAAGTGCTTAAAGTTAATAAAAGTATTACAAAGTGCTTAAGTTAATAAAAGTACATTTCCAGAGAGAAATTTTCACAAGGAACATGACGAGGATGTTGATTTTTGACCGAAACATTTTTTGGCCATGTGGGGTTCCAAATGAGCTGAATATAACAAATAAAAAAAAAAGACTTTTGAATGGGATTTTTAATTTAAAACACCCATTCAGATGTTGTGTCAGTTTTATTTTTGAGGGTTTTGACCAATTTTTTGAATTTCATGCCAAACAAGGTAAAAAAATGACAAATTTTTAATCATATTTGGCATGAAAATCAAAAAATTGTTCAAAATCCCATTCAGAAGTCTTTTTTTATTTGTTATTTTTAGCTTGTTTGAAAGCCCAAATGGCCAAAAAAAATTGTTTTTGGGTTTTTTTGTGTGATTTTCCAAAAAATGTGATTTTTGGTCAAAAATCAACCTCCCAATCATGTTCCTTGTGAAAATTCTTTTTGGGAAATGTATACTTTATTTTATTTACTCTCGAATTGGCTTCTTGATTTGTACTTTCAAGATTTATGAAGTGTAGACTGTATTATTTGGAAAATTGGAATGTTTGTTATGACTTCCATGATCCATGTGTTCTGCCATAGAGTCACTTTGGGTAATAGATGTGTATTTAGATTTGCATATTCCTGAAAATCTTGTTCTTTTTCAATTTATAGTTTGTGGATTTAATTCTTGGCCAAAATGGTAGCATTCATGCTGAAGTTTCTCCCATAAGGGTCCATTTTCAAGGTGACCCAGTCCGTGTTTGCACTCACGATTTTTGAGTACCTGTTCACAAAATTACTTCTGCCATAAACAATTACATCACAAACGTAAGCGCGCTTCGAGTTCGCTTGTGAGGTCCATCTAGTTGGACTATGAACAGTAGGAGATTATCAGAGGACTTGATACTAAATTGAATACCTGTAAGGTCACTGAAAACATTCAAGTTCACTGAAAATGGGAGACAGCAGTGGGATCATTTTTAAAGAGAGTACAAAGTACAACTCTCAACATTTCGTCATATGAGTTGCAAGAAAGTCAGATCTGCAATAGCTGCCATCTTTCATTAAATTGTATATTTCACTGCATAGTGTCCAGTCTTGGGTCAGTGGCTCTTGAAATTCTCACCTGAAGAACCATTTCAAAAGCCCTCGCCTTGCACCAATGAGGTCCCGGGTTCGAGTCCTGCGCCCGGCGCTTTATGTGCATTTGGTTTTCAGTCGATGCTCGCTTCCGCAGGTTTTTCTCCAGCTACTCCGGTCTTCCTCCTGCATTCAAAACTGAATTTAAAAACATTTTGGAGCCCTGTTGAAGATAAGCTTCCTTGGTATCAAGTACCAAGTTGGGTTTGAATGGCGAAGGCCTAAACAAGGTGATGATGGAGACATTTTGAAGGGTTCGCATTCCAGTGACATGGTATAAAATGAAAATAACATGTAGAAGCTATTACAGATACAACTTTCTTGCACTCACATGATGATTTGATCCTTTTCTATTTTATGCATATCATAGAATTTCATGAAGGAGACTAAATATTCATCTGTTTTTGAATATCTGGAAACTGTTGCTTAGAAAATCCTTGAAAAAGTCATGTGAAAGTCTTTTCCCCACATATTCACACACACACTTGCAGTTCAACTGGGCCAAAATTGTCTTCGATTCAAATCGTTGGAAATCTTGGCGTAGCTATGACCTTATATGGTTTTGGAATCAGTGACACATTGGCCTCTCCCTCAAGATCCACTTCAGCATCAACTGGGAGTTCAAAAGTAAATTCCCTTAGCAATCTTCCCAATAGAAGAAACAGCTCAGCTCGGGCCATACCTTTACCGATACATGACCTTTGACCCGTTGAGAAGGGCATAAAGTTGGGGAATTCCAGGAGGCTACGAAGTTTACCCTCCTCTGTTAGGAATCTCTCTGGTAGAAATTCGTCTGGCTCCTCCCAGCATCCTTTGTCATGATGAACTGCCCAAAAATTGGCCATTACTTGTGTTCCTATAAATAAATAGAAAAATAACAATAACTTAATTATATGCACCATTGAGATTACTAGTAGGCGCACATAACATTTTTTCTCTCCTGTGGCCAGTCCTGTTTTATGTTGATTAATTATCTGCTGCCCTCGTTAGTAGCATGAAACTTTGTTCATGGCCAGCATAAGCATAACAGCCTTGACAAATTGATCTGCTGCCCTCAAGAGTTCATAAAACTTTTGTGCAATCACCTTCCACATTTAATATACCACTGTGCATATCATTCACTGCTGGGGTGTCATTGTGAATAGCCTGTAAAACTATCTGCTGCCCTCTTGTGAGTGTAAAGAAGAGCAATTTTAAAAAGAATTGGTTCATTTGTCTTTCGATAACTATGGTAACTGTACACACGCATCAGTCATTTGATGGTTAAGACAATCCCCGGTAATCAGAAACACATTAAAAGAGTTCTAATTTGAGTGACAGTGTTGATGGTGATGACTTTATCTGGGTTTAATTTGAGGTCAGTAAAAGCTGATGATCTATTACAGGTAGTGAATAGGCTCTGATAGCATCCTGCTATAATATCTATTGCTTCCTCAAAACTCAATTACATACAGTGGTGGAATTGAGACGGACTTTTATGTTTATTTGCTGGCAATATATGCTGGCCAAAAATAGGTTGTACTTCTTCTCAGTGGGATTTGGGTAGAGATACATTTTAGATGGTTTTCGGATAAGGACATGTTTTTAATAGCAAAAATTGCTTTAAATATGTGACCCGTCATATCGAAAGGTACCTTAAGGTCGGCATAGTAAATTACGAGATATGGGCCATTGAAGCTGAGCGTAGTGAAAAATCACGTCCAAAGTCGAATTTCTAATTTCATCAGAAACATTACCTTTGAAGTGTATTCTATCATATTAATCAGGTTCTAACATCCAAAACATAAAACATATGTTCTAAAAACCCAGATAAAAATCCTTTCTCCATTCAAGTTTTACCAGTACAGAAACTTTAAACCTCGATTTTCTCAGAACTATAATTTTCTTAATCAGCTCGATGCCTTTTACTAATTTGGATGTAACTTTGCAATGGAACATCCAATAACCAAAAACAAGGTGTCGTTTTAAACCTTAAAATATAATCTTTCAGATGAAACCAAAAAATCAATTTTAATTTTGGGACCATTAAGGTACCTTTCGATATGACGGGTCACATATAACCTTGCTCAATTTTTGATATCAATATTAGAAAGTGATAAACTTCAGGAATAGGGTAGTCTCTAAAATGTTTCTGTAAGCCATATGCTTACAAGGTCTGCTTTACCCTTACATGCTATAGTATACATTTTAAGTAAAGTTAATGGACAAAACAAGTTTTGCATCATGGCGGTACTTCTCAACTAGCCACTCACACACAAAATTTGGTGGTACTTTGACTTGTACTGATTGTTGCTTTTGACACTCTCAATAAGTTTAGAAATCCATTGGAAATACACCGAGAAAAGGGCATATTTGTCACTTATACGTATCTGGCGGATTGTAAGAACTAGTTAAGAACCTCCTGCTTTATAAAAATAGGCTCTCCTTGGGTTCTGTTAAAACACTTCAAAGCCAGAGACAATCAAAGGATAAAAAATACTCCTTTTAATAGCTTTGATCTAGGATCCTAGATTTGTAGTATTCTTTGATACTTATAGGTTCTTTATACAACATGACTTCAGTTAGAGAGCATAAGCATTTTTATGCTGTCATAAGTGCCGATTTTGAATCATGAAATGGTCCTTGTTTCTTCAACATCACTCAAAAGCAGCAGGGATTTTTGGTACTGTTGTTTTAGGCAAGTTAAGTTTAAAAATTGTACACCATAAAGGTATCAAATGGTTTGATTTCATTTCGTCCTTTTGCAATAAGAGCCCAAATTTTAGCCACGATCTGGCTGGGTGGTTCGTTAGTGAAAATGTTGCAGTCTTTATGACCTTATTGTTATGATTTCAGTACCATTTTGTATTTATGTTTGGTCTGTATTTGCTTCTTACTGTTGTTAGTATTTGTTCTTTTACGGTCTATTTCAGTAACATTTTGCTTCATGGAATAGCATTGATGGTTTATTTACATTTTGCCATTGGCAATTTTCCACCTGATAAACTTTTTGTCTCCTGCTAAACATGTAAGTCTTACCTTTTGGAATGTAGTAACCATGTACTTTGGTATCCACCGCAGCTGCATGTGGAACTCCAAGCAAAGTCAACGAACTATATCTCAAGATTTCGTAGATAACAGCCTCTGTAGTAGAAAGAATATGAAGTTGATTGACACATTAAAGGCTTTAATATAATGGTATCTGGTTCCATTGAATTCACAGCATCATTTTGTTTTAAGCTTTGTTTTTGTTGACAATTTTGAAAATAAGTTCATTGTGAAATTAAAAAATGAAATTAAAAAAGCAACAACCTTTCAAAATTTAAAATTCAAATTTCAAAATGTAAAATTTATTCCCTGCAAAATTAAAGTGCTAATAATACGTATCTTATCTAATTTTTCCATGAAAATGACAAGATCAATATCACTGGCAATTGTAAATACCATTTTGGGCTGGTGGAGGGTTTGTCTGGCAAGTGTTATTTTCACCAGTCAAAAATAAGATATTAAATTAACATAGTGGTGCTATTTTTGTAAATCTTGATTAGTTTTGTTTGATAAAAATCCAGTTTTTTGGTAAAATTGAAACATACTAGTTATTATGTGCAAAATATTGTAGATATTTGAGGAGATAATGAAAACAATGTGAGAAATTGTTGGGATTGCAAATGTAATAACACTTTTGACATAATCTTACCAAGATATGGTAATGAGTCTCTATCCTCCAGGCTGAGTTGGTCTGATTTATTAAGGACTCTGTCCAGCTCGTCTTGGACCTTGGCTTGCTTTTTAGGGAATGCAGCCATGTAGAGCAAACCCCACTGACACGTGTTAGCTACTGTATCTGTACCTGGATTGGAAAAAAAGTGAACAAAATTTGTGTCATTTCAAATTTCGTTGAAAATTTGCCATCATATATCTCATTATTTTATTGGTTGGTTTAAAGGAGCTTGGTCCGATTTTTTGAAATTTGGTTTTCAATATGATCTGAAAGAAGACCACTCAAGAGATCTAAGTTTCAAATTTCAGCTGAATCTGTCAAATCGTTTTGTTACCATAATTAGACACATTTTCATACATATCTCCAAAACGGGACATAACTCAGGCCATGAAATTTCACATGAGTTATGAGAAAAATATCAACATTTTGGTACCAAAATGAAAACAAGTTAAGGCAATCGGACCTTGTTCTTTAAGGGCCGAGTATAGATTGCAGGTCCCAGGTTCAATTACTGGTCATATCATCATACATCAAAACAGTACTGCATCAGAGTGACATCTACAAAATTGACACTCAACCCAATGTAAAGCACATTCAAACTGATGATCAGGAAATCTGTACATTTACCTTTGGGACTTTTTAAAGCAACATTTTCTAGCTACTACCATGGGGATCATTTGAAGCAATATTCAAAGTGAAGGTCATGTAAGATGGGCAAACTGTCACAGTCAATTTCCTTTCAACTTATTCAGGTTATAGTTTAGGCATTAACCAAAAACCTCACCAAAATCCTTTACTTCCTACACTCTAGTGTGAAATATGCCATCTTGAAATAGCGATCATTTGATAAGCATGGTTTATGACAGTGATCATTCAATTTAGCGATGCATCATATACCTGAGGGAAATAACATTGAACTAGATTGTTGTAAAGGTTTATTTTTATCAAGTCATTGTTGCACCAATGTGGAACCTATTAAACAAAAGAGTGTGGATTTGTGCTGAGTATGTTTTTCGGAAGTAATTATTTCCCCTTGTATGTTTCGTATTGAAACAATTAGAATTGGATTTGTAGGACAAATTGAATACATAAGCTTTATCTATGCAGCGAGTCATAGCTTTAGCAAATGGCAAATTTGAATATTTCGAATAATGTTTCAGATTCAGATTTAAGTGAACCTTGCTAGGGTTATTTATGTACGAAGCAGTTTATATAAGCAAACAAGTTGATTACTTATTTGATGAAGCCAAGTGCTCGCAACAAGATGACATTTATGATGCGATTGGCACCTACATGAAATGACTAGCTGTCATAACAATGTATGATGTCGTCAGTTATACTTGTGTGGTATATCAAAGTCAGGATGAGCAAAACACTAGAGACGTCATGGATTCTCGACCTGGGAATTCTTCATTCATACGCAAGTGGCAAATCCAATCGGCACGATTGACTTCTGTATCAATTTTGTTGAGAATTGTTCGCATGGTCACTAGCTTGCATCATTGACCTGTGAATTAAGCTTGCGTATCTTGCGATGATGAGAGGAAATCTGGGTGTTATATCATGCAAAATTGTCTGGGTATTTGACTTTATATGGGTCATTTGAGCGACCTTTATAATTGGGCTGTTATTGTAAAATCCACAAAATTTGTAAATTGGCAATATTAGGTCATAATTCTCTATAAGGCGTATTGAAGACTTCCGTTTCAAACAAAATTAGGTTAAATTAAAGTGGCATTTCTAGGTTGAGATCTGTTATAGGCCGTAATCTGTGACACTATTTTTGGCTGATAAGGAACAAGAAGGATAACCAGTCACGATTGTCCATTACTCCTGACAATATAGCCCTTTATGGTATGGTTTATTAAGTAGTAGGTTATTAGTTTTTTGGAAGAAGGGATTTTTGACATTCCCAATACTGTTATCAAGTGAAATAAGGGAAAGGAGAAATACACATCGTACGCTAGAACATTAATAACAATCAGACAAATCACAAACAGGCCAGGATTTATTTTATTTGAAAAAAATCCTGGCCGGACAGGGACTCGGAAGTGCTCAAAGATAAATGCTTATCAAATATGAGTTTGCTTGTATATGATTGAAAGATCTAACCTTTTGGAACTGCTATCAAGGAAAAAAACATTCATGTATAACATAACTCAGCCCTTCAAAATCTCCAACACATAAAAATTAAAATTTCCTTACCAGAAAGACAATCGTTTGCATATCTGTAACATTTAGGATTGTGTTTTTGAAAATTGTTTTAAACAGCTGATTTTACATACAAAAATTTACCTAGGATAAAAAGAAATGATTTTTTGCAAATTTCCTTTTAACAAGGCTCCATTGTACAAAAATAAAGGCTGAGAATTGCATTTAAGCACTAGAAGGCAAAACATAAATGGTTAGAAATATACATACTGGGGCAATCTACACGAAGTGCAGATCCAGATGCGTTCTGTACAGCAGATCTGGATCTCACCCCCGTGTGGTCACAGTCGATTGCAAAGTGGCTTACGGAGATGCGCATTTATCTGGATTTGCAGTCCCGTGTAGATTGTCCTACTATTAAGTCATGTATCTTACCTGCAAAGAAGATGAGCCACATGTTAATAATGATATGGTCCGGTGTCAACAGATGTAAGGAGTCCGTATCATGCTCATCAACCGCCCTCTTAGCTGCCGCTAACAAAGCATCCATCATGTCACGTATTACACCATCTTTATATGTAGCCACATGCTCCACATATTTCTTCATGAGTAACTGGTCTCGCTTATGTTTTGCTTTAAAGAGTGCATCAAACCACTTGTTTGGAAAATGCCTCAACCACGGTAACGCATTGACCGGATGTACAGGAGAGATAACTTTGAGTATCTCTGCGGAGTAGTCCAGGATTTCATGCAGTTCAGGGTCGTCTCTTGAATAGCGCTCACCGAAAGATATGTTACACAGAATGTTGAGTGAGGCTAAGTACAAGTCCTGTTGCGGATCAAACGGCGTTGACCCGTGATTGTGTATTTCACTGATGAGGTAATCGGCTTCTTCAGAGATCTTTTTATTGAGACTCGTATTGCCCACGATTCTCATTGCATATCTGCACAACTTTGTGTGTATTTTCCACTGTGAGTGATCTTTGCACGTCATGAAGCCTTTATCACCCACTAGGATGTCCATACAGTACATATCAGGTCTGTGTGAAATTTCAAGTCCTTTGTAAGCCTCTTTGATGACTTCTGTACTGTTCAAAACAACCACTCTTTCTGAGCCAAGTTTGATGCTGAAAATATCTCCATATCTCTTTGCTAGTTGTATGAGTGATGTGTGGGGTGTTTTGACGTCAATACTTAGGGCATTTCCAATGAAGGGTATCGATGAAGGTCCTGGGGGTAACTTACGAATGTGATAGTCGTATTGTTCTTTGAGGTAGTAGAAAGCACATAGAGCGCCCCCACACAGGGATACTGTCACTATCATGGTGACGCCAATCTGTCGACTATTTATTGAAGACAGGGTTGGTGGTGTTTGGTCCAAAGAGCCAGACAGCAATGAAGATTCCTGGAAAGGAATAAAAGAAGTGTTATCAACATCACTCTTCTGGAGTAATTCTTGATATATTTATATTAATCAAAAATTGTATTTTCATCTGCATATGATTTTTTACAAGGAAAAAACATTTGTGTAGAACATTTCTTATTTAGTTAGCAAGTCCTGTCTAGATGTTGGGGGTCTTCTTGGTTCGTTGCAGGTTTGCTTTTCTCCTTTTCTGCACCACCTTTGAGGAGGTGAATAAGTTCCCTAAGTATTGAATTTATATGACTATAAGATCTGTATCCTAAATTAATAAACATTGAGATAGAATTTCATATGAAAAAACAAGATATTTGTGCAGATTTTGCATCAATTCCAAACAAACATGACCTGAAAACATATCGTGTGTAGATATGGTATCCTGTGACGCTACTATTTCATTCAAAAATTGACATTCTTGATATTTGATCAAAATGATCAAGATTTATAAAAATTATGGAAACAGTGGTCTACAAATTGGTTATGTTTGGTATGTTAAAGCAGTGACATAGAAACTTAATTTTTGTCGTCTTAGTCTTTGACAATTACATACGGCAGAATTTGAACAGGAATTAAAGTTAATCAAATTGGTTATGTTTGGAATGCTAAATAGGTTACATGAAAACCAAGTTGTTGTCATCATTAATAATAATGTCAAATATGTTTCAATTTGTTGAAATTAGAGTTGATTAGATTGGCTGCGTTAGGAATGCCGATTCTCCGTTGTTCCACCTGCCCCTTAATTGCAAATAGGTGCATTGTACACTTTGATGTTACTTTTGAGTCAGCGGGTGTTGTCTTATATGGTGTATGAGAGAACAATGCCAATTTACATTCCAGTGAGGAATAGACAATTGATGATAAAAGAGATAATTTTCATAGAACCATGTGCAGCAAGTGGAAGTACATGGTCAAACTGTGCTATATAATGTGAACCCCAGGGTGTACCCATCATGATTCAGTCTATGTCTTCATAAGACTTGCCATTTTCGATCAACATCATGACATAATTGACATTTTTAGCATATTTCGTTACAGATTTGACATAAGTTTATATTCTATGTGTAAGTTAGGTATTGGAACACAATTATATCACAACTTTGTGCGGCGGTTGCAACCTGGCCACAGCCTTGGTTTTTGTTGTTGTTGTTTTTAAGATTGTGACTGTAGGCTTGATCATGCACCTGTGACAATTTCAAAACATGTAATGAATGTTTTACAATAATCTTCAGGTGAACAATCAAGCCTATGGTCGACATTTTGGAAAATCAAGACTGTGGCCAGGTTGCGACCGGCCGTACAAAGTTGTGGCCTAATTGTGCTCCAACGCATTAGTAAATTGTCCTCATTTCACTTTCTCTTGAACGCATCGATGTCACAGAACGGTGATTCTTACTTCTGATTGGTCAAACTGAAGCTGTTCCATGTTACTCCCTGGCATGAATGAAACATTACTAAATAGTTGAAATGTCATGGCCAATAAAACTTACCTCTAGTTAGTTTTTTATTCAACCCTTTTCTTTGATATAATGTAAATCAAACTGTCTTTCAGCTCGATTTTAAGAACAAAAATATGTCTATCAGAGAAGAAATGTTAAATATTGAAACTCTCCATGGTCGTCTCACAGTAGTTACAGAGATTATTAAAGTATGCAAAAATCAACAATTGCATCAATAACTTTCATTCGAAAAAATGTGAGATCTCCAAGCTAGGAATCTGTAGGTCTCTCATGGTTTGTTGATAGCTAGGTATGTTCTGATATGTGTAAAATCATTGTTAGAACATACTCATGAATGTACTATACCAAAGCAAAATAATATTCCAGTGTTTTCAATTATAATTTATGAACATAGTTAACTTTTTAGTCAATTTATTTCTTTGCATTCACATTGAGAAAATTGTCCAAATTGGAGCCTTGACATTGAAATCCCTTGGGTGTTTACTTGTTTTCAAAGCTGGGTGTCATTAAAGATTTTACTTTAAAAATTAACTTGTACTATTTACGGTACTGTATGTAAAACGTATCGAGAAGTTGTTTTGTTTGACTCTTTGAATCTCTTTGATGATTTTTATAACACTTTTGCAAATTTCATTTAATTTTTGTACACTGAGATGTTGCTTTTTCAACCCAAAATCTTAAAATCCTATTTTAAAGGTCATGCTTAAACATATCTTCTTTTGAATACCCTCCCCCCATTTTCCGGTGGTAGAATACAATATGTATACAACATACCAGGTCATGTGTACCACGATACTACAGCGAATAAGTATGTCATCTAAATAAACATTCTGACAACAAAAGTTGATTTACCCACGCAAGTTCAGCAAAATACAACTTCACCTGAGCGTTCAGAGATTTAGTTCATTTAGAAAATTAGGAAACATTTCGTGTTGGATTTGTACCATCTATTAGTTTATTTGACAAAGCTTTGAGGGGTGTGTAGGAGAACTGGGTTATGTTTATTGCTGTAATACAAAATATCTGTGGGGATTGTTTTTCATGGAATTGTAGTTTATCAGACATTTATGTTATTAATAAGAAAGCTGTATTCTTGTCAATTCTAGTTGTTTCGTACTGTGCTTCAGAGCTACATAGTGTTAACCAGTGTTTACAGTGACAAAGATTACACGCAACACTTTCAAATCCTAATTGATATTTGTCTTGATTTGCATTGTAAGATTGCTATCCATGCGAAAGTAATTTTCGTTTAACGTCAGTCACAGTGCGTTTGCTTCGGTATCGCATGGTTCAAGAAATATATAGGTTGTTCTGCATGAGTAGAGAAGCGCGACTGCCAACATTCCGTCACTATTTAGAAAGTGTGTCATCACAAAACGTGTTTGGGGGAGCGGTAACATGTGTTGTAAGGAGGGCATCATGTTGGCCTACAAAAGCTGAAAAAAGAGAACTTTTGCAGGGAGAAACATGTACCACCCAGACGTGTTTAGGATATCAAAAATGGCAAAGACCAAGGATAAATTATTTAGGGGATTTAGGGACTAATATAATACGGCCTATACAATAAGGGCAGGCACGTTTTTTATTTTCCATGACTATGCAATTTTGAAATCACATTTTTGATTATAGTATGATTTTTGCTAATTTTGAAACAATCAAAATTGATAGTTTTAAACTATATTGAAAACTTCTTAATTTTCTATGTAGTGTGACTTTTGGGAGTTTATTTAAACCTTAATTCTAGTTTAGTGTCTAATTTTAGGGGGGGGGGGCATAATTTGAGTATGTTAACCACTGTTGAAAGTATGAGGTGCCCCCTCCCCTCTTTGGTAAGAACACATGAAATTGGGACATGTATGAAATTGGGATACCGTTATGTGGGGAACTAAACCATGTATTGTTACATGACTCAAATTCTTTAAGTTCATTGGATCTGTATGCAATTATATATATAGAACTCAAGGTCGGAAGAGAAAAATACTGCCAATTGGATTGAGTATAAAGAAAGGATAAAGAAAGGATAATGTAACAAAATTAGTTAAGGATCACATGAAATTATGTTAAAATAAATGAAGCAAATGAAATAGATATGTAAAACAATAAATGTGCGTGCAGATGCTGACAATGAAAGTGATAAATAACAAATTAAAAGGGGAAGTTTGTTGCAATTTATCAGATCTTGTCATTAAAGGTAGGTATTCCAATCTGGTGAAAAGTTAACATACTCTTTTCCCATATTTGAATGAAGGGTCATCACCTATATAGAGCAATCGTAAGGTTTCATTTGTATACTTTGGGCCAAATTTATGCTATAGGCAAAAATGTGTCCAAGAAACACCAATTGAAACCTAAAGGATACTTATTTTTGTTAAAAAAATATTCCATTAATTCAGCATTTTTTTGACAATATCTCTTCAACGAAACATAATATAGGTGTGAAAATTTACGGTTTATGAGAAAAATATGCGCTTTCATGTGTCCAAATTGATTTTGTTAGTGAAAGTGATATGAATACACACCTTTAAAAATAGTTTGAAGGTTTCATCACAGGTAGACTTGGAGCTCAGTGAAGAGGGTGATCAACACTAGACTTGGGCAAACCAGTTCTAACCTTTAAATTAATCCTAAATTGTAATTCAACTCCTGGTTTTTAGCCTAAATCAAATCCTGACATGATGTTGAGTTGGACCTTAACACTTCCCAGTTTTGAAAGGAAAGCAACACAATTTTGTTCTTTAAAATTTTAAAGCTTTGCCCAACCTTATGATCATTTGCTTTGCACTGTCAGATGGAAAATTGACAACTTCATTTACTGCAAATCATTTTTGAAATATGCGCAATTAAAATGTCATTAATATTGTCTGATCTCCCCCAAGTAGCACCTAGCTATTGCTTGTAGACCAATAAATTGTGAGTTATTGCATTTCACTAAATAAATTCATATTGTCAACAAACAGTGTGATCTTCAGTCTTTTTATCAAATTCATATGCTGTGGTGTATAGATAGCCTCTTAGTTAGCCTCATAGTTAACTTTGGAAGTCATGAAATGGTTTTGATCAGATAACTTTAGGAAGTTAAAGATTGCTTACTATTGCCTTGTTTTGGAATAGGGTATTTAAAACAATTGCTTGTAAACCGAAGAATTTGACTACAATTCCAATTATTAAAACCAGTAAAATCAGACTTAACACTAAATTGACAGTATTCATAAAAGCTAGCATTTTACTGTAGCTGTTACTTCAATCTTATACATACAGATATGTCAGTAAATGCTTCAAATTATTAGCCCAAGCAATTACCAATAAGGCCAAAAAAAATAGATTGTTATGTTGCCCTCAGCGACCGACCCTATTCCAAAAATTTAAAAAAAAATATTAGGGTCGGGAAAGCACCCAATTTTGCTCAGTTTGGATGTTTTTGAGAAAATATTTTGAAAATAGTGGAAAATGCACCCAAATTTGGTACTTTAGTTGCTTTTTAAAAAAATTATTAAAAAAAATAATCATTTTTTTGGCCTAATTACTTATCCCTGGAAGCAACAGTTTCATCTTGAAGCTTTTACTGGTCAGTAATTATATTACATTTAATAATACGGGCTAGACGGCTGTTTGTGATTAAGACCTCCAAATTGTTTATGTTTTTTCTTGTAAACAACAGCCACATACTTTTATTTGCGTCAAATTTTTAAACCTCTTTTAGGAACAAGGATAGCACATGTATGGTTTGTTCTGCACTTTTAGTAATTCACAACATAATAACGTTTACGACCTGAATAGCAAGTAAACCACTTTGCCTAAGCAAATGAAATACCCACTTGTCAGGGAAGTCCCCCCTTCAAGTCCT